>JANJGN010001070.1:0-200148 GCA_026770705.1 Isurus oxyrinchus
CTCGTAATTATGGTAGCTTCGATCAATTTTACAATTGTTTCCGGGTTTCCAGCTACTCTAAGTGTAAAAAAAAAGTGCTTCCTGATTTTTCCCTTGGTTGGCACAATCGCTTATGGATCAGAGGCAAAAACATGTCAAAATTCTACCACATTCTTACCGGCGGGATAAACTGTTTCTCCATGTTTAACCTATCAATTCACTTTAACATGTTAGAAACCTCGATCATATCAACCTTCATCCTTCCAAACTCAAGGAAGTGGAAACGCTTGGAAACCCTGAAAAGTGGGTTGGGGGTGGGGTATAGGCAGAGATCAGGGAGAAGGCAAATGATTGACACTGAGTTACCTTCTCCTTCCGAAAGCCAGCACAGACAGGATGGGCCAAATGGCCTTCTACTTTGATCTGCCTATTCTATGTTTATGTTATATCTGTCACTGTGTAGGTGATGAGGTTGAGGTCACTATGGGATTCTTTCAGCTGGGAGTGGGACATGACCCCAGACGAGGGTTGCCGTGAGGTTTGGAATACATCGACAGATTTAACCATTATTCATTCTTGGATGTGAGCATCGCTGGTAAGTTCATCAATTATTTGTTGAGCCTTTTTCTCCAGTTAGTCGTTTAATTGTCCACCACCATTCACTACTATATGTGGAAGCTCTACATCGCTATAATCTGACCATTTGATTGCGGGATCCTTTAGAAAGCGATTGCCTCTGAGGACAGGAGACAAACGTTCTCCCGGCACTTAAACCAAATGTGTTGTAATGGGAATGAGATAAAAAAAGATTTGTACAAGGCATTAGTTGAGTCTCAGCTGGTGCATTCCACCTGATTCTGGGCGCTGCCCTTTTGGAAGAATGTGATGATGCCAAGGCTGTTGGAAAGAGGGCAGGAAAGATTCACGGGAATGGTTCCTGGGATGAGGAACTTCAGTTATGAAGATAGATTGAGGAAGTTTAGGCTTTTTTCCTGGGAGGAAAGAAGGCTGAGAGAAGTTTTGATAGACGAATTGAAAATCATGAGGGGTCTGGTCAGAGTAGACAGGGAGAAAGTTTTCCCATTCGTGAAAGGTTCATGATTGAGAGTGTAGAGTTTTAAAGTAAATTGGGTAAAAATAAAGCAAAAATGACACGAGGAAAAACTTTACTTTTCTCGCACAAACTATTTAAGGCCTGGAATGCACTGCTTTAGAGTGCGGTGGATGCAATTTCAAGAGAAGCATTAAAAAGTGGATTAGACGGCTATCTGGATTTAATTCTTTGCCTGTGGTACTGCGTCCTGGGTTCCAGGTCAACGGAAATAGTTTTAGGCAGATCTTACCTGGTCAACTTTACAAAAAAAAAGAATCAAATCCCTACTGCAATCATGAGTAAGGGCGTCGGCAAAGGGCCAGTCAGTCGGTAAAATGCAGGGACGAGCTGTGATTTAGTGTCGAGAATTGAAGAGGGTTAGGAGAGAGTTAAAGAAACAAACATAGTTCCAGACTAACAAGACTGCAGGTTTGGCGTGGAAGAACAGCGAGGAATATGAATGGCCTTCATCATCTTTCAAATTTTACTCATTGAAAGACCCAAAGGGAAAATACTCTCCGTGCCAAGGAGCTGCTGATTAGTGCTGTGGGCTGAAAATAGAACTGAAATTAGCAGAATTATGGTGTTTACTGAGGAAGTGATAAGGTGGTAAGTAAAGAAACAAAAGGTGGGGGAATGAATGGCAGGATCCTGAATAGCTGCTGCCAGTAAACAAAGGAAATGGAGTGAAAATAAATTTAAAAAGCAAACAAAATGGTGGCAGCGTTCTTAATGTACAATGTACGTTTTTACCAGGTGCACATTTACTGTCAGGTTATTAATGAATTCTGCCTCGATACTCATTACCAAATTCAACGTAGTCGGTTCTTTTCAGTTTTTAAATGTCTTGTTTCCTGGATTCAAGCAACTAAACCAGTGATTTCACAGAAATTCCGTGTCAGCCATTTGAGGTGAAAGAGCCAGTTCCTGCTTTAGCGCACTCTCTGAAATTTCGCCTGGCTGTTGGTGTGAAGGGCCCGTCCTTTCAAGGGGCTCTCATATCCTGGGAACTCTGACTGTCGCTGATAAACAATCATCACAGGCATATGTCTGCTGCAGATCAATTAATTTCAAATTTTTAAATATATTTCCTAAAAATAGGAGCGACACCCCTTGGGAGAATTGAATCACAGTCTCCGCATGACAGGTGGGGATAGTAACTAGTATATTAGGAACTGATGAATTTGCACGCACAAACACAAACTCCTTTCTGTTTTATCCAGCCTTTCTCTTCAAATGTAAATTCACATTGCACCACCTGACCCTTTTTACCCCTTTAATAGTACGATTTTTATTAGTAATACAATCATTTCTTGATGCCTCCTAGTTAGGTGCAAGATTTCACTCCCACTCTTGAATGCAGTATGCAACAAAATGCAAGTGTAACCTTTACCTTACTGCTCACATCTCATAAGTACTATACATAAATGCACCCAGGCTAGCCGGCTTTAATCCAGTTAAAATGGAGACACACCCACAGACTAAACCTCCATTAATATCTCATCTGGACAAATACTTACTCCAAACTTAAAGGAAAACTGCCAATATCAAGGACGGCCGGACTTCTGACGTATTTATTTATTTCAAGTTATATTTTTCATGATTATTATTTGTCAAAGGTTCGCCTGTCAGTGACATTAAACGGAGCAACTGTAACAGCGCGGTTTATTCTCTGCCCACTTTACAGGACTTGTATAAAATTTGAAATCACCCGGTCCTCTGGAACCACTGGGTCTCTCTGTTTCTACCTCCTTATCATTACCTCTCTATCTCTCACAGACCCACATGTTTTCAATTGAGTATTGTGGCTTTATATATAGTAGATTGTTTTAGGCAGTACGATAATTATTCTCGTTTATGTCAGCCAGATAGCATCTGCCTCTCCAACAGTGCCACGATCACTGCTTGTGCTGCGTTTTAACGTCCCTAACTTAGGTCAGGCACCTGAGTTGATTATAAAATTGTCGACTTTAAACTATATACGCATGTACAAAGCAAAGGATGAGGAACCAATGGCGCGGAGTGAATTTTAAACCTGTTTCTGCCAGTGTTACACTCTTCTTTGTTTGGTAGGTCCTCAAGCCTATTCACTTCCCAGGAAAACAACAAGAAATTCCCGCAGTGCCACCGCCTTTACACTCCGCAAGATCAGATTAACTGACCTTTTATTTCATAGATGATACGAAAAAAATCAGGTTGGCTGTTTCAAGCCAATTGTTCCCGCCTCCGCTCATAAAGCCACGACCCCCATCCCGATCCGGCCCATGTTATTTTGCCTCCCCTACCCCCAACTCCATGCTGGATTCGTTCTCCCAACTCCCACCCCCTTCTACAAGCTGGCATTGCTCTCCATCTCACTTCTTCAAGCTGTCTTAGCGGGCCTCACCCCTCCTCCCAACTCCAAAAACGCCCAAATTCCCAAACCCCTTCCCTACCCACAGTCCTCCCACTTTCATATTGACCTGGGTCCTACCCTCATCTCCATGCAGGTCTGGCATCACCCCCTATCGCATATCCATGTGAAGAGGCTACCCCATCTCAATGCTGGTCTGGCTTCCTTCATTCCCCCCATTCAATGTGGGCTTACCCCAGCACGCGCCCCTCACTCCCAATTACAAGCTGCCTCCGCCCCACCCCCCCCGCCCCACCAATCTCCATATTTCCCTGGCTCCCCCTTATTCCCCAGTATCACAATAATTGTTTGCATTCTCCACCACACGCCTCCCTCCCACGATATCCATATAGTTCCAGCCTCGTCATTACCTGGTGCCCGATTTAAAACGTTTTGGCTGCTCGAGCCTCAGGCCGGAGGCTCCAATCTCTCGTAATTTTGGCTCCACTCACTCCAGATCCACAAGAAGCTGCTTCACTTGCCGCTGACAAGATCAAATGGGTCACAGGCCAACACAGGAATTGAAAAAGCCATTGGGAACTGCAGCTACTGGATGTTTGGCCTTTGAACCACAAAAAGGATTTTTAATGTGACTAGTTTTTTTGTTGCTGTGAGGAGCAGAGGCCTCTCCTCAAGTACCCACAGCCCCAGGCAAGGGCCACATCACTACTTCCTTTCCCGGAGCAAGAGGAAATTAGATGATGATTGGAAAACAAATAATGTGCGGGGTTGTGGGGAGAAGGCAGGAAAATGGCAATACCTGATATGATAATGCTTCAAAATCAGTTATAATTTGTGGTTTATTCTGCTGTCGCTTTCAAATTTTAGTGGGCGGATACATGCATTCCAAACCGACAACTACTATCATCCAGAAGGACAAGGGCGACAGATGGATGTCCAACCTGGAAGTTCCCCACCAAGTCAGTCACTGCCTGATTTGGAAATATATCGCCATTACCTTCACTGTCACTGGATCAAAATCTTAGAACTCGCTTTCTGACAACACTGCGGTGTACCTGTATCCACACTGAAGTGGATCAAAAAGGCATCTCTGCACCACCTTATCGAGGGCAGAAAGGGATTATCAATACTTGGTGGCCCAGCCAGCGAAGCCCACAGAACGTGAATGAATTTTAGAAGATTCCCCATTGAAAACATTCCCTAAGCTGAAACATATTAGTTTAATCTTTCTGGAAGTGATAAATGAGACTTGAACGTCCGTCAATGTAGGTAGGAAAGTAAGTACGACAAAAAGGTAAGCAGGAAAGTAAGATTTGAAGAGGACAAGGGGTTACAAAAGGAGATCGATCGGTTACGTGATTGGATGAAAATCGGCAAATGGAGGGTAAACTGGGAACATGTGACATTCTTCGTTATGGCAGGACGAATGAAAATGTGGCACATCGTCTTAATGACGAGAGTTGGAGAGCTCTGAGATGCAGTGGGTCTGGATACCCTAGTGCATGGATCTTTAAATGTTAGTATGCAGGTGCAGCAAGAAATTAGCAAAGCTAATAGAATGCTATCGCTTGTTGTGAGGGGAATTGAATAAAAGAGGAGAAGGTTATGCTTTACAAAAATAAAAATACCTGGAAAAACTCAGCTGTCCTAACAGCATCTGCGGAGAGGAACACAGTTAACGCTTTGAGTCCGTATGACTGGACACAATGGGACAACATTTTTGAGACTGTGTACAACGTTGGTCTCAATATTTAAGGAAATATGTAAATACATAGGAAGCAGTTCGGAGGCAGTTGCTTAGATTCGTACCTGGAATGGGCGGATTGCCTTGAGGAAATGCTGGAAATGCTATTTGTCCATCTGCTGGAGTTTATAAGATTAAGATCCCAATTGATTGAAAATGATAAGATCCTGAGGGGACTTGACAGGGTGGATGTGGAAAGAATGTTTCCTCTTGTGGGAGAATCTCGAACTCGGAGTCACCGTATCAGAATAAAGGGTCACCCATTTAGGGCAGGGGTCAGGAAAACATTCTTTGAAGTTTGTCGGGCATTGAAATTCTCTTCCTCAGAAGGTGGTTGAAGCTGAATCTTTGAATAATTTAAGGCAGAGGCGGATAGATTCTTGATACTCAAGGGAGAGAACTGTAAGCAGGTGGTCTAATCCTGCTTCTAAATCGTATGTGGCCATTCACAGACATTCCTGCCAGAACCGAGCCATGTTTCTAGCTCTCAAACTGGCCCTATTGCGGCCTGTAATAACCACACTGTGGGCAGGAACACTGCTAATAACTTTTGATAATAAGAGGCTTAGTCAGTGAATATTTCAAAAAAATCAGAGAGATCTAAAGCCTGACCTTCTTCGATGAAAGCAGCCCATCTGGTTTACTAATGTCCTTTAGGGAAAGATATCTGCTGCCTACGTTTGGTCTACGTGTGACTTCAGACACACAGCAATGTGGTTGACTCTTAAAATGCCCCCTAAACAGGGTAATTAAGGATGGACATTAAATGCTGGCCGAGTAAGCGATGCCCTCATCCCTTGAATGAAAATAAAACAATCAGGGGCAGAAAAACAGTTTTCGTCACAAAGAAAAGGAGGATGTGAAGGTTACTGCTCTGGTTCCGAAAATCACAAGCCTTTCATTGCAAACCCTGGGATAATTTATCCAAGTCTCTCTACAGCCCCTGTTTACGTTGAAGGAGCCGTTCCCTCAGGGAAAAGTCCCTTGTCAATCGCTGAAAATAGACCAAATTCTCAGTGAATTCTCACCAGCCACGTTCTCACTGCCTTCTTCATAACAAACAATTTCCAATTCCAAAGCATATTTCAAATTTTGTGCCATGTTTAGCTATAATGAAATCTCCTCCAGGCGAAGAATTGAAACCCGGTCTCTAACGGTGGGGATAATAACCACGATACTAACATGGAAAGCCTTCGCTAAATGATTGCACTGATCATGGAAAAAAACAATTGCTCCAACGGCCTATATTTATTGAAGCCTGACTTCATGCTTCATACCAGTATTCTGTTCGTTTGATTTTTTTTCTCCGACACCCACTCGCCGACCACCCTCCCCACCGATGCCCCTCGTGCCCCGCCACCCCAACCCCGCAAACTGCACCCCTCCACCGCGCCTCCGCCCCCCCCCCCCCCCCCCCCCCCCACCCTCCTCGCCGCCACACCCGGTCTATTTCCTTTTCCTGGGTTTGGGGCGACAGCTCTTCATGATCCTATGATACATACCCCCAATTTTGGTTTCTTTACTTATCCCAACAGTAGTCACTCAGTAAACACCATGATCCTTCTAACGTCAGTTATATTTTCCGGTCAATGCACTAATTAGCATCTCCGTGACCCAGAGGCGATTTTTTTTTCTTTGTGTCCTTCATTGAGTAAAATCTGAATGATGGTGAACACGATTCACTTCGGCTGCACTTCCTCTTCGTCAGTCTTTCAGTTTATGCCCCCTGCAGATCTGTTTGTATCTTCAACCCTTACCCAGCGTTCAGCATTTCCAGAATCTAATCCGCAGCTCAGTTCCTAAATTCATTTCACGTTGGTCAATACTTCATCGGGATTTTGGGAGGGATTTTATGAGCCTTGTTGCAATGTTAAGGCGAACAGGTAAGACAAGCCAATAAATTATTTTCGCTGACTGGGAATCGAGGACTGAGGGTCACAGTCAAAGAATTGAAGCCGGAATTAGAGAATGATTCTATACACAAAAGGTGCTAGAACTTCTGTAAACTTCTGTAAGCAGAAAATACTCTTTAAACCATTGCCTTATCATAACTCTGAGATTCAAATAGTTTTATTAAACAAAGTTGTTGAGGGCAGGAGGTAGAAGGGAGAGTGTGAAGATAGTCATCAATTAACCTCAAACTCATACAATAAGAGGACATGCTCCCGGGTAGTGTTTGGCCTCAACAACATCAACACTTGTTGGACAGCCCCCATCTTCCAATTGGGTACAGTACAGCTTTCCAGGCTCAACACTGAGTTCATCAATTTTAGATTAGACCAATTGCCTCCATGATGTGAATTGTTTTTTATTCTGAATTGGCTTTGTCACGTTTATTTCTTTATTCCTTCGTGTTACATTCGGATGGCTGTTATTCAGCCATACACAACATAGTCTTGGCACAAATTGTATTGCCTTACTGCAAACATTACTCTTCCATTGGTCCTGGAACTTCCCAAGAATTTCCTGTTGGCTTTCTTCTGCTTCCAATTTACATGCTCCAACTTGGCTACAATATCTAAATAAACAACTTCAGGCTGCAACTGTCTTTTGCTCTGCTAATTCATAGCACTCTTCTCGAACCCATCCTTGTCTTTGATTTGACACACTAATTTTCCAACTCCCAGTGTTGGATGAGCAGGAATTTAACCCAGAAAATATTGGGAAGACCAAAGCTATTGTCTCTGGTACCTGTTACAAAGTCTGCTTCCTGGCTTATTCCATCCCTCTTGCTGTTAACTTTCTGAATCTGAACTGGACCAGTTTCAACCTTGGTGTTGTGTTTAACACTGACGTGGGATTCATTTCATATATCCACTACATGAGGAAGTCCCCTTACTTCTGTTTTCATAACATTGCCCCTTCAAGCCTCCTTCAGCTTATTGGCTCATGCATCCCTTTGCTAATGTGGACTCGGGGACTCGGGTCAAAACCCACCATGGTAGATGGTGGAATTTGAATTAAAAAAATTTGCAATTAAAAGTTGAATGACGACCATGAAACCATAATCGATTGTTGTAAAAACACATATGGTACACTAATCTCCTTTAAGGAAGGGAATCTGCCGTCCTTGCCCGGTCTGGACTACACATGACTCCAGGCCCACAGCAATGGTAAATGTTGACATTGGGCTGCTGGAAAATAACGCTGGAGAATAAATAATGGGGAACAAAGAAATGGCGCAGGATCTGAATAGGTGCTTTGTGTCAGTCTTCACAGTGGAAGACACGAGGAACATCCCCCAAATTCAAGAGAATCGGGGGGCAGAGGGGAGTATTGTGGCAATTACCAAGGAGAAGGTGCTAGGAAAACTAAAAGGTCTGAAGGTGGATATATCACCTAGACCAGATGGATTACATCCCAGAGGTCATAAGGAGACAGATGAAGAGATGGTAGAGGCGTTAGTGGTGATCTTTCAGGAATCACTGGAGACAGTGATGGTCGCAGAGGACTCGAAAATCGCTAAGTGACATCTGTTTAAGAAGGGAGTGAGGCAAAACACGGGAAATTACAGGCCGATTAGCCTGACATTGGTCGTTGGTAAGATATTAGAGTCCATTATTAAGGATGTGATTTCAGAATACTTGGACGTGCATGGTAAATAGGGCAAAGTAATCAGGGTTTCATCAAGGGGAGGTCATGCATGACAAATCTGTTAGAATTCTTTGAGGTGGTAATGAGCAGGTTAGACAAAGGACAGCCATTGGATGTTATCTACTTGGACTTCCAGAAGGCATTTGAAAAGATGCTGCACAGGAGGCTGCACAGTAAGATAAGAGCCCATGGTGTTAGAGGCAAGGTACTAGCATGGATAGAAGATTGGCTGTCTGGCAGGAGGCAGAGAGAGGACTAAAGTGTCGATCTCAGTATGGCGGCCAGTGACTAGTAGAATTCCGCAAGGGTCAGTGTGGGGACCACAATATTTCACTTTATACATTAACGATATGGATGAAACAACAGAGGGCATTCTGGCTAAGTTTGCAGATGATACGAGGATAGGTATCGGGCCAGGTAATATTGATGAGGCGGGGAGGCTGCAAAAGGATTTAGTCGGGTTAGGAAAATGGGCAATGAATGGGCAGATGCAATACCACGTGGGAATTTGTGAAGTCATGCACTCTGGTAGGTAAAATAGAGGCATAGACTACGTTCTAAATGGGGAGAGAATTCAGAAATCTGGAGTGCAAAGGGACTTGAGAGTTCTAGTCCAGGATTCTCTTAAGGTTAACTTGCAGGTTGAGGTGGTAGTTAGGAAGGCAAATTCAATGTTGGTATTTCTTTCAAGAGTATTAGAATATAAAAGCAGAGTTGTGTTACTGAGAATTTATAAGGCTCTGGTCAGACCACATTTAGAATTTTGTGAGCAATTTTGGGCCTCGTATCTCAGGAAGGATGTTCTGCCCTGGAGAGGTTCCGGAGTATGTTCATGAGAATGATGCCAGGAATGAAACGCGTAACATATGAGGAATGTCTGAGGACTCTGGGTCTATATTTGATGGAGTTTAGAAGGATGAGGGACATCCGATGGAAATTTCTAGAATACTGAAAGGCTTGGGCAGAGTGAAATTGCGGAAGAGGTTTCCATTAGTAAAAGATACTAGTACCTGAGTGCACAGCCACAGAATAAAGGGAAGGCCTTTTGGAACAGAGTTGAGGAGAAAATTCTTTAGCCAGAGATTGGTAAATCTATGGAATTCATTGCCACAGGCCAGGTCATTGACTGTATTTACGACCAAGATAGAAAGGTTCTTGATTGGTAAAGGGATCAAAGGTGATGGGGAGAAGGCGGGAAAATGTGGTTGAGAAACTTATGAGCCAAGATTTAATGTCGGAGCAGACTCGATGGGCCGATTGCCCTAATTTCTATTCCTATGTTTATGGTCTTATGGTCTTAATAAGAACATAATAACTACGAGCAGCAGTTGGCAAATCGACCCCTCGAGCCTGCCCTGCCATTCATTACGATCATGGCTGATCTCATTTCGGCTTCAACTGCAATTTCCCGCCCTCTCCCTATAACCTTTCAACCCGTTAATAATCAAAAAATCTGTCTAACTCCTCCTTAAATTTATTCAGCATCGTGGCATCCACTTCACTCTGAGGTAGTGAATTCTACAGATTCACCACCCTTTGATAAATGTAATCCATCCTCATCTCTGATTTAAATCTATCATCCCTCAGCCTGAAGCTATGGCCTCTCATTCTAGAAAGGCCCAGACATCCGCTCCAGGTACACTTTTACCATCCCCTTTAGCATCTTATATACATGAATTCCATCTCACCTCATCTTTCTAAACTCTACCGAGTGTAGGTCTAAACTGTTCAATCTCTCCACATAAGATAAGCCCCGCATCTCTGGAATCAATCCAGAGAACATCCCCTGAACCGCTTTCAGTTTAACTACATCCTTCGTCAAGTAAGGCGACCAAAACTGTGTGAGGTATTCCAGTTGCATTCTCACCAATGCCTTTTACAGTTTGCGACACACTTCCCTAAATTAATACTCTTTTCCATTCGCAATTAATGACACAATTCAATTTCCTTATTACTTTCTGTACCTGCATACTAGCTTTCAACGATTCATGCTTGAGGACACCCAGATCACTCTGCTCTTTTTCCATTTAAATAATAAGTCGCCTTTTTTGTTATTCCAACCAAAATTTAAAAACTCACACTTATCCATTTAAACGCCATTTGCCAAATTTTGGCCCATTCACCTAACCTATCTATATCAATTTGTAGATTTTATATTTCTTCATTGCAACTCACATTCCCACCTCTTTTAGCGTCATCTGCAAATTTAGTTGTAGTACCTACTATCCTTGAATCCAAGTCATTAATATGGATTGTAAATAGCTGGTGCCCAAGGCTCGAACACTATGTCACCCCACTAGATACAGCTTGCCATCCATAAAAAGAACCATTTATCCTGACTTTCTGCTCTCTGCTGGTTAGCCAACCCTCTATCCAAGCTAACATATTACCCCTACCTCGGTGTGACCTTATCTTGTGTATCAATCCTTTGAGCGGCACCTGATCAAACACCTTCTGGAAGTCAAGATCTACTACATATACAGAATCCCCATTATCAACTTTGATTGTCACATCTTCAAAGAACTCTAGAAAATTAGTAAATTACCATTTACTCTTCATAAAACCATGCTGACTCTGATGGATTTCATTTTGACTTTCTAAGAGCCCCATCACTACTTCCTTAATAATAGAATCCAACAATTTCCCAACGACAGACGTTACACTAACTCATATATAGTGTCCTTCTTCCTGCCTTCCCCCCGCCCAGAACATTTTTTAATAAGGATTTTCCCAATCCACTATAACCGTTGCTGAATCCAGGGAATTTTGGAACATTATAGCCAATGCATCCACTATCTCCAATGTGACCTCCTTACAAAACCCTGGGATGCAGGCCACCATGTTCTGGGAACTTGTTACCCTTTAAGCACAACAGTTTGCTTGATACTTTTGCTCTAATGAAGGTGATTGTTCCAGGTTCCTCCTTCTCTAAATCCTCTGCACTTCCTGTTACTATATCCTCCAACATGGCCTCGCAAGCCATTCAGTTGTTTCAAACTGCTACAAAGTCTCAAAAAAGTAAGTAACCTGGATGGACCACCCGGCATTGACCTAGGCACCTGAAACAACAACGGGAAACTCAGCCCTGACAACCCTGCAAAGTATTCCTGATTAACATCTGGGGGCTTGAGCCAAAATGGTGAGAGCTGTCTCACAGACTAGTCAGGCAACAGCCTGACACATCACAGTCTCACTGAATCATATCTTACAGATAATGTCCCAGACACAATTAGCACTATCCCTGGTTACGTCCTGTCCAACAGGCAGGATAGGCCCAGCAGAGGTGGCGGCATTGTAGTATACAGTCAGTGGTTAGTTCCCCTGGGAGCCCACAACATTGATACTGGACCCCATGACGTCTTTTGGCATCAGGTTAAACATGGCCAAGGAAACCTCCTGCTGATTACCACGTACTGCCCTCCTTCAGCTGATAAATCAATTGTCCTCCATATTGAAAACCACTTGGAGGAAGCAATAAGGATGGCAAGGGTGCACAATGCACTGTAGATGGAGGACTTCAATATCCATCACCTACAACTAATACTACAACTGACCAACCTGGCTGAGTCCTAAATGATATAACAGCTAGACTGGGTCTGCAGCTTGTGGTGAGGGAACCAACAAAGGGGAAAACATAGAGATAAAAACAAAAAAAAACTGCAGATGCTGGAAATCCAAACAGAATTACCTGGAAAAACTCAGAAGGTCTGGCAGCATCGGCAGAGAAGAAAAGAGTTGACGTTTCGAGTCCTCATGACCCTTTGACAGAACTTGAGTTCGAGTCCAAGAAAGTGTTGAAATATAGCAAGGCAAATGAGAGGTATGGAAATCTTGTC
Organism: Isurus oxyrinchus; assembly: GCA_026770705.1. Lineage (NCBI taxonomy): Eukaryota > Metazoa > Chordata > Chondrichthyes > Lamniformes > Lamnidae > Isurus > Isurus oxyrinchus. Next base: position 12,600 of record JANJGN010001070.1, read on the forward strand.
GCAGAGAAGAACAGAATTTCTTCAAGGAGGTAGGCATTTCTTGAAGAGCAGTGGCAGTCAATTAAACATAGAGATAAAAACAAAAAAAACTGCGGATGCTGGAAATCCAAAACAAAAACAGAATTACCTGGAAAAACTTAGATGGTCTGGCAGCATCAGCGGAGAAGAAAAGAGTTGACCTTTTGAGTCCTCATGACTATTCGACAAGCTCAAAAAGTTGCACCTCGTTGTGTCTGACTGATAAAGTAGGCTCGGGATCACATTCTGGAGAAAACCTCGCAGGCCCGTCTCCACAGCAGTTTGGATGCAGTGACAGCCCAGGTGCTAGCACTTGGAGGACTTTTGGCCAAGAGGCAACAACAGAGTCTGAGTCTGATGATGAGCCACTGGAAACGGCCAGGTCACACGTGCTGCAGATGCAACGACAGGCGACAGAAAACCAGATAGAGCTGCGAGAGGCAGTCAACAGTCTACAGTGAAGGGTGGAGGAATCCGTCTGCATTCTTTCTGATGTAATGGCTCTGACGTGAAAGCATCTCGAGGTCCACATGGGAAGGGTTGCGAACGCATTGGAGACCTTGGTCCAGAGGTTACTGAAGGAATTTTGTTTTGACATGTGCTCCATCACTTTAGGTAATGGTGGGAACCACGACGGTATCTATACGAGTGGGAGGTTGGGCAGCCTGACATCCCTCCAGGTGCCTCACAGGGAGGAGGACCAGCAACCAGACATCCTAAGGCCATCCACCCACTGACTCCGAGAAAGTCGAGCTGGTCCCAACCTCCCCTGCCTGTGACCCCATCACCTCCAGCTGGACAGGCCAAGGAAGCTGCACATGCCCCATGGTAGGAAACACAAAGCGGGCCGGGCTGTCCAGCTCTTGGCCTTCTAGAGGTTGGCCACAAAAGTCATCAGACACAACAGGGCCTAATAGTCAGCAAGCTGCATCCACCTGCAGATGTAGCACCTAATTCTAGTAGTACGGTTAAAAAAAATTATGAAGCTTTGAAGTCACTGTTGGGTCATGGGAGTTCAATCACTAAATACCATACACTTTTGAAAAGAATCTGGACTGCAGAGTCTGAGTCAGTGTGGGAGGAGCCTAGGGCAGCTCTCTGAGGCCCACTTCAGTGCACAGCCCCAACCTGTTTGCACTGCTCAAACCATTGGTCTCAAAACATTGAAATGCAGTCAGAGCTGTTAGAAAAGAGGACCATTTCTTTGCCAAGGAGCCATTGCCTGATTTGCCTTTTAAAGAGCGACTGCAGGATTCATTGGCTCACCAAGCTCCAGAGCTTGCATTACACTAGCACCCTTCTTGGACCTAGACCAGGGGCCATGACTGTCTTTCTCTAGGCACTCCCATTTCCTTTTGACTGCTGACAAGAGTGTTCCTCCCCACCGACCCTGTCCCACACCTCTCCCCTTAGCTTCCATGAGCATCTGTGCAGCACGTCCAACATTTGCAAAGCTTTGCCCTACACCCCCCACCCCATGAATCTCTGTGCAAGCCTTACCCTCTTGTGCCACAATACACAACTCACCCCTCCCCCGCAGTGTATCAAAGTCTTCGTGCATCCTTATTCAGTTCGTGTAGTTCTATTCTCATTTCACCCACTGTGTCTGCATTCTAATTTGTGCTCTACCTCCCCGACCCTTGGTCACACCCACCACCACTTCTCCAATCCCATATTTGCCCATTGTCTCCCATATCTCCTCTCTCCTCTCCCTAGATCCCACCTTTGTCCTTTGTCCCACGTGTACCCTTCTCCTTTCATCCCCCCTCCCCAACCCCACCTTTTCCCATTGCTGTTCATGTCTCCTTCCTCCTTCCCCACTCAATTCCACTCTCCCCTGTCCCCGGATTGACTTCTGTGTGGTTTTCCGTCGTGCCTGAGCGTCCACATAACACTCTCCAGACAATCAAGGAGAGCCAGCCTACAGCCCCACCAGTGTTGTTCATCACTGGCTTTGGTGGGAACCCACAGCTGCCATGTTGCAGGCGAGCTTTGAGTGTTGCATGCACCTCAGAGTCTTGATCGAAGTGAGAGCCATCAGCTGCGTGCCCCTTATTCCAAACGTGTTTCAGACTGCTCTAATTTCCTGATGGTGTGGTGCTAGATTGAGAGGTGCTACATGCTTCCAGCGAACTGTGTTTCTAACGATGTGACATGGTAATACATGCAAATGGAGTCCCTGTCAAGGATCAGCGGGAGACTTGACTCGCCGTCACGCCATGAAAGTCCTGAGAGTAAAATTCAAAACTGTTTTCCAGCTGAAAGATCTCCGATTTTTGGCCTCTCTCTCAGTTTTTCGCCCCGACGTGCCAAGAAACCTGCTGCAGGCCAAAGAGTAAAATCCTGTTCACACTTTCTATACCTTCGATCATAGTAACAGATGATACCAGTTGGACTATTGATCAGTTAGGCTGCAGTTTGGAGAGATGATGGCACATCTCCTGTTCAAGGAAGGAGAATGATAACATTTTAGGTGGTGCATATTAACCATCGGGCTAAATTCGGAAAGAAACACACTGACCCAAAGTTGTGGGTTTAAAAATATTAATGGAGGAAGATGAAATAACCGGTCAGATAGGACATGTGCAGTTGTATCCAAAGTTCCATGTTTTTTAGTCCATCGCCGTTGCAATGAAAATGAATGTTCTGTTTGGATTCTAAATAACTGGCTGTACCTGCATGCAAACTGTTTACATATGTAGAAGGATATCCGGAACCTGCTCCACTGTAGGATTCTTTCCCATTTAAATAATCTCTTGTATTTTTTGTTATTCCCAGAACGAAAGTGCACAACCCCACATTTTCCCATATAATGCTGCATATGCCTTTTTTTGCCCACTCACATTTAAGTACCTATAATCATTTGGAGACTCTTTGCATTCCCCTTGCAACATGCTTTCCTACCTATCCTGAAATCGCCACCGAATTCGTTTACAATATCACCTGTCCCTTCAATCAAGTCATTCAAAAAGATCGTACATGATTTGGGCCCCAGCGCCCATCATGATAGTCCATTGATTACACTTTGTCCGTGTGTAATTAACACATTCATCACAAAGTTATGTTTCACGTTTGCTCGCCAATCCGCTTTATGTGTGCATTCATCTCTGCTCACCGGCCCCAACACCCCAACGGTGTCTCCTCCGCCCCCAAACACTAACACCACTCCAAAACGCACATAACCTATGAGCTTCATGTCGTACAACAATCTTATCTGAGGCAACATCTCGATTGCGTTTTGGAAATTCGTATTTGGCACATTTGTTTCGCCAGTATCCACACTTCCCCATACATTCTTAAAGGATTCTTATAATATACCCAATAACTTCCATAATCAGTGTTGAGTTATCAGGTTAGTTTATCATTGGACTGCAATTTGATATTAATTTTTTGCGGGGTGTGAGATAAGATTATGTCTGCACCAGGCTGAGATTGCATAGAACATAACAGCAAAATGGTGGTTTTACATAATGCCCTCGGATTAGTGTTCCAGAAGTCCAGGGTAAGGGTCTGGCAGCAAGGTCTGAACTCCCACCACTGGAGTTAATTCAATTGGTGCTCTTGAGAATCCCCTCTCCATAGCGCTGACCATGGTATCATTGACAAAAAATAATCTTACTTCGATTAGCATAAAAGCCCATTTTGTTCATTAATGGCTTTTAGTGAAATAAATATGTTGTCCTTATTTGGCCTGGTCTACACGCAAGTTCAAACCCACAGCAGTCTGGTTAGCCCTAAACCGCCGTTGAAAATGGGTGAGTAAGATATTCAGGTCTAATCTCACTGAACCAGGGTTGCGCCAATCATTTTATAGTAATCTTCAGACTTTTAAATAGATTTAAATTTCAGTACCGACAGATGAGATCCGAACCTGAGTGCTCCAGAAAATTAAGCTCTGTATGCTAGCCTAGTAATAACATTACTCTGTTACCACTCCACGGTGAGCAGCTGAGACCTGGACCTTGTGAAGTACAATTTCAGTTATGACTTCACATTATTTAATGACTGATGTGAACTTCAGGAAAGTTAATCTAACCCTCACGTTTATCACTGGTATCAGCTATTCTCTTATTGGGTGCTTTGCATTCCGAATTTGTTGCCAATGTTAAAAAAAAAAACGGAAACTGATAGGAAACCAGAATCTGCGAAATACTCCAACATTTCGATCGCAGTTTCAAACCCTGGCCATCACAAATTTTCACCTGAAAACCAGGCAATCAGAAGCACCAACCGCTGCAGTTGGTAGGCATCATAAAGTTATCCAGCACATGAACACACGCTGTCAGAAGGTCAGGAATGAGCGACTTTTACGTTATCAGAGGGCGAAGAAAGTTCGAGCGGCTCACATTCAGAGGTTAATGCCTGAGGAAGTGCTGCAACGCCGGGCAGGCAGGACTGAGGGAGCGCAACACTGTCAGAGGTTCAGGACAGAGGAAGCGCTGCAATGTCACAGCTACAGGGTTGCAGGAGTCCACTCAGGAATGGGGTAGCTATGCGCTGTCAGAGGTTAATGAATGAGGGGGAACTGCAAAGTCAGTTGGTCAGGACCAAGGGACTGCTATACTCTAAGAAGTTCAAGGATGGAGGAGCGCTGCACTGTCAAAGGGACAGTACTGGAGCATTTCCATACAGTTAGAGGGCCAGGACCGCGGGAAGCTGCACTGTCAGCCGTTCAGGACTGAAGGAATGCTTCACTGTCAGAGGGACAAGACTAAGAGGGCGCTGCACTTTTGGAGGGAAAGGTCTGAGGAAGCTTGCACAGTCAGAGGATTTGGACAGAGGAAGCGCTGTACTGTCAACGTGAAATGACTGAGGGAGCCATTCTTTTCCAGGTGGTCAAGGCTGAAGGAGCTCTGCACTGACAGTGGGTCATTCCTGAGGGAGCTGTTCAATATTTGACGGTCATTACTAGGGGAGCTCTGTCTTGTCAGATGTTCAGGAAAAAGGTATTGCTGCATTGTCAGAGGGTTTGGATTGAGTGAACACTGCACTGTCAGAGTATAGGCCTGAAGGAGCACTGCCGTGTCATGGGTCCAGTGCTGATGTAGTGATGCATTCTGAGGGGACAGGACTGTAAGAATTTCAGGTATGAGTGAGCGCTGCATTGTCAGATGTTGTGGAATAAGGAAGCCTCTACTCCCTAAAAGTCAGGAATGAATGAGCGCTGCACAGTCAGACGACAATGACTGAGTGGGCGCTGAAGTCTCAAGAGGCCAGGAAAGATCGAGCGGCTCACTGTCAGAGATTTAGGAAGAAGAAGTGCTGCACTTCCAGGGAGGTCAGGAATAAAGGAATGCTACATTGTCAGGCGGTCAGGACTGAGCGAATGCTGAACTGATTGAGGGCCAGTACGGAGGGGGCGTTGCACTGTAAAATGATTTGGACTGAGAGAGTGTTGTACTGTCAAATAGTGATGATTGAGGGAGTGCTGCACTGTCACAGTGTGAGGATAACGAGAGTGATGCGTAGTCAGAAGGGGATGACTAACAGAGCGCTGCATTGCAAGTGGGTCAAGGATGACTGAGCCGTTCAATGGAAGGAATGAGGGAGCACTGCATTCTTAGGTGTCCAGACTGAGGGATCGCTGCACATTCAGAGGGTTAGTATTACGGTAATGCTGCAGTGCAAGCGTTTCAGGACTGAAAGAACTCTGCACCCTCAAAGACTTAGGCATGTGCTGTTCTTCACGTTTGGAGAGTCAGGAATAAGCTAGCGCTATACTTTCAGGGGCTCAAGGCTGAGGGAGCGCTGCATTGTCGGATGTTCAGGACCTTGGAGAGCACCACTGTGAGATTTGTAACACTGATGGAATGCTGCAATGTTAGAGGCACTGGACTGAGTGAACGCTGCAATGTCTGAAGACAAGGATTGACAGAGTGCTTTCCTGTCAGACAACTTGAACTGAGGAAGCAATGCACTGTCAAAGTGTAAGGGCTGATGGACTGCTTCTCTGCCAGGTAGTCATGTGGATATAAATTGGACTGTCAGACGGCCAGGATTGAGGGATCACTGCACTGTCAGATGTTCAGGACTGAATGAGCGCTGTACTCTCAGAGGGTTATGATTGAGAGAGTGCTGCACTGTCAGGGGCTAAGCCTGAGGTAGCCTTCCACTGTCATCGGTTCAGGTCTGACGGAGTGATGCACTGCGAGGGCTCAGGAATGATCGAGCACATCACTGTTAGAATTTTAGGCATGAGGTGATGCTGCAGTGTCATGGGTTCAGGAGTAAGGGTGCGTTTTACTGTCAGATGGTGAGGGTTGAGGGACCACTGCATTGTCAGAGTGTTTGGACTGAGTGAGAGCTGCACTGCCAGTCATTCAGCCTGAGAGAGCACTGCACTTTCTGAGGTTGAGGCGTGAGGGATTGGAGCACTGGGTGTGGGTTTCAGGCCTGAAGGAGCTCTTTACTGATGGAGAATAGGAAATGTGAGCGCTAAACTGTCAGAGGCTGAGGGCCCGGTGAACGCTCCACTGTCAGGGGATTCGGTCTAACAGAGCGCTGCACTATCAGAGTGTTAGGTGCGGGAGCGCTGCACAGCCAGATGGTCAAGACTGTTGGAGCTGTGCAATGTCAGATGGTCATAACGGAGTGGCCAGATAACTCAGGTGCTCAGACTGATGGATTGCTACAATGTCAGAGGGTTCGGTTTTACAGAGCACTGAACTGGAAATGGTTCAGGAATGAAAGCGCTCAGCACTCTCTGTGGGTTAAGCATGTGGTGCACTGCACGATCAGATGGACAGTTCTGAGGACCAGGACAGAGGGAGGTTAACACTGTCAGGCGATTTGTCTGAGGAAGTGCTGCATTGTCAAAGTGTGAGTATTGAGGGTACGCTCCTCTACCTGGCTCCTGAGACGTGTACTGGCCTAATTTGCTTCCTTATTCCTGACCCTCTGACAGTGCAGCTCTTCGTCTGCCCTCACCTTCTGAGGGTAAAACGCTCCATTTCTCCTGAACATCTAAAAGTGCAGCACTCAGTCATGGCAAAATACTGAAAGAGATGCTCCTGATCAAACCTGACTGCTCACACTGCATCACTCCATCAGACCTGAACCCATGACAGTACAATTGTACCTCAGGCCTAGACACTTTTAGTAGAGTGCTCCCTCAGTCCCATCACTCTTACATTTCAGCGCTCCCTCAGTCCTGAACATTTGACAGTTTAGTGCTCCCTCATTCCTGACAGTCAGATATTGAAAGACTTCCTGTGGCCTGACGCACAGACAGTGCAGCGCTCTCTCATTCCTGACCAGAGGAGCATCTCAGGAGTACCACAGGACTGAGGGACACTGCAATGTGAGGTGGCCAGGACTGCAAGAGCGCTGCAGCATCAAAGGGCATTGAATGAGAGTGGGCTGTGGAGTGAGAGGGTATGGAATAGGGAGCTCTGAGCTTTAAGAGGGTCAGAGCCGAGGGAAGGCTGCATTGCCAGAGGTTCACGGCTGAAGGAGTGCTACACTGCCAGAGGGTCAGGATTGGATCATTGCTGCCCTGTCAGAGGGTCAGGAAAATGGGAGAGTTTCACTGTCACATGATCAGGGCTGAGGGGGCTCTGCAGTGTCAGAGGTTCTTAACATTGGAGCACTGCACTGTCAGATTTCTAGTGCTGATGGAGCACTGCGTTGACAGATTCTGAAAAATGAGGATGTGTTGCGATGCGAGAAATCCAGGAAAGAAGGAACACTGCACCACCGGGAATTGAAGACTAATGGAGGGTGGCATTGTCAGAGGGTCAGGAGTCAGTAGAGCTGCACTGCTAGGTTGCCATGACTGATGGAGCGTGCACTGCCATGAATGAGAGATGGCTGCATTGTAAGAGGGACAGAACTAAGGGAGCACTGAGCTCTTAGAGGTTAGGCATGATGTAGCATTGCATTTTCAAAGGGCATGAAGTGAGGGTGAGGGGCACGTCAGGGTGTCAGGAATGAGGGAATGCTGCACTTCAGAGAGTAAATGCTGATCGAGTTCTGCACTGTCAGAGGCTTAGGCATGAGGAAGCTCTGCACCGTCAGAGGTTCAGGAACAATGGAACACTATACTGTCAGAGGGTCAGGACTGAGTGAGCACTGCATCGTAAGACTGCCAGAATGAGGGAGCGCTGCAAAGTCTGAGGGTCAGTAATGATGGAGGGCTGCAATCTCAGACTGTCATGACTGAGAGAGCGCTGCACAGTCCAAGGGGCATATACACAAATGCGGCACTGCCAGGTGGCTAGGAGTGAGCTGGCGCTGCAATGTCTGAATGTCAGGACTCAAGGAGCACTATATATTGGAGGGTCGGGAGTATTTCAGTGCTCTACATTCAGAGGGTCAGAGCAGATGTAGCACTGCAATATCAGACACTTAGGAGTGGGGGAGGGGTGCGCTGTCAGCAGGTCAGGATTGGCCGTTTACTGCACCGTCAGGCGGTTAGGAAAATTGGAGCGCTGAACTGTCGGAGGTTCAGAACTGTGGAAGCGCTGCACTATCAGAGCTTCAGGACAGAGGGAGCGCTGCACTCTCAGAGGTTCAGGGCGTGGGAGGTTAGCACTGTCAGATTTTTAGCACTGAAGGAGCACTGCACTGACATAGGGTGAGGACTGAGAGCGTTTTGCAAATTGAAAAGGCCAGAGACAAATCGGCGCTGCACCTTCAGAAAACGGAGATCCCGGCACTATCTGAGTGTGAGGACTGGAAGGGGGACTGTACTGTCAGAGGATTGTCGCCGAGGGAGCTTTCATTTTCAAGGTTCATGACTAAGCATGGCCTGCACTTATGGAGGGACAGGACTGAGGGAGGGCTGCTTTGTCAGGTGCCAGGCCTGAGGTAGCACTGCAGTGTCAAATGCTCTGGTCTGAGGGAGAGATGCACCGTCAAGAATATGGGAGTGCTGAACTGCCAGAAGGTCTGGGCTAATGGAGTGCTGAACTGTCAGATGGTTAGGCATGAGGGAACGCTGCACTGTCAGCGCTGCTGTGGCTGCTCACAGATGTTGGTGCCTTGTTTAATGGGCTGACCCTGCTGATAATAGCTCTGGTAGCAGTTTTCAGCATCAGTGTTGTTTATGAAAGACACCAGGTTCAAATTGATCATGACATAGTGATAGCAAGTAAGCAGATTAGATATGCACTGATGATCAGCACTGATGGAGAGCTGGCCTGTGCGGTGGACAGGACCGAGTGAGCCCTGCGCTCAAAAAGGGTCAGCAATGAGGGGGCATTGCGTGGCTGGCGACTCAGATCTGCCCGAATGCTTCAAAGAGGAAGTGTCAGGAAAATGTGAGATCTGCACTGTTAGGGGGTCAGGAAAGAGGTAGTGCAACAATATCAGAGGTTCAGGGCTGCAGAACGGCTGTGCTGTTGGAGGGTCAGGAATGGGGCAGCTGTGCTTTGAATATTGCTTAATGGAGCGGTGCAAATCCAGTTTGTCAGTAACGAGATTGGACTGCACTCTTAGAGGTTCATGGATGGAGTCTTGCTGCACTCTGAAAGGGTCAGGAAAGGAAGAATGCAACACTTGTAAAAGTAGTGGCCTTAGTGAGGGAACACAGTCAGCGGTTCAGGACTTAACGAGGGCGGCACTGTCAGAGGGAGAGGGCTGCACCATCAGATTATGAAGATTGGGGGAGAGCTGCACTGCCACATGGTATGGATTGAGAGAGCGCTGCTCTGCAATTGGGTCTTTACTGAGGGAGCCGTTCAATCTCAGGATTTCAGGACTGGAGGACGACTGTATGCCCAGGTTTTCGGACTGAGGGGACGCTGCACTTTCAGAGGTTTACTACTGAGGGAGCGCTGCACTGTAAGTCTGTCAGGATTGAATTATCTCTACACTCTAGGCATAAGTTCCCCTGGCCAGGGATAAGGGAGCACAATACTGTCAGATCGTCAGGACTGAGGGAGACTTGTACTGTCAGAGAGCCAGGAGTGAGGTAGAGCTGCACTGTCAGATGTTCAGGAAAATATGGGCACTGGACTATCAGATGGTTAGGACTGAGGGGGACTGCAATGAGATATCGTCAGTACTGTAGGAGCGCTGCATATTAAAATGTTCTAATTTGACAGAGGATTGCAGTCACAGGGTCAGGACTGAGAGAACGATGCACTGTCAATGTCATGGCTGAGAGAGAGCCAAACAGTATGTTGGTCAGGACAGAAGAGTTGCTGCACCCTCAGATTTCTGCTCTGAGTAAGCGCTGTAATATTAGTGTTTAGGAACTGAGGGAGAGCTGCACTGTCTGAGGAGCAGGGCTGATGGGACGCTGCAATGCCAATGGTCAACAATGACGGAGTGCTACACTGTCAGAGGGCAAGGACCGAGGAGACATTCAATATCAGATCATCTTGACTGAGGGAGTGCAGCACTGACAGACGTTAATAACGTTGGAGCGCTGCACTGTCAGGTTTGTCGTGTTGCACTGACAGAGGGTGAGGGCGGAGGGATCTCTGCATGGCCTGATTGTAAGGACTGGTGGGCAACCGCCCTGTCTGGGGGTCAGTACTGAAAGAGTGCTGCACTGTCAGCGAGTCCGAACTGAGGGAACGCTGCACATTCTGCGGGTTAGGGCTGAGGGAGCTCCGCAGTGTCAGATTGGCAGGGCTGAGAAAACGCCGCATTGTCCTGGGCCCAGAGTGAGGGAGCACTCCACTGTCTTAGCTTCAGCACTGAGGGAATGCTGCACTCTGAGAGGGCCAGCACTGAGGAAGCGCTATCAGAGGGCCAGCAATGAGGGCTAGCACTGTATGAGGTTCAGAACTAAGGGAGTGATGCACTGTGGCAGTTTAGGCAGTGAAGGGCCCTGTCTGAGGAGCAGGGTTGATGGAGCGCTGTACGGTCAATGGTGTCAATCTTCTTAAGTGTTGTTGGAGCTGCTCTCATCCAGGCAATTGGGCAGGATTCCAGCAACTCCTCGTGGTGCCTCATATATCGTCAGCAGGATTCGGGGAGTCAGGAGGTGAATTACTCGCCTCACGATTCTTAGCCCTTACCTGTTATTGAAGTCAGAGTATTAATATGGCTGAAACAAAAACAAGAATTACCTGGAAAAACTCAGCAGGTCTAGCAGCATCGGCGGAGAAGAAAAGAGTTGACGTTTCGAGTCCTCATGACCCTTCGACAGAACTTGATTTCGAGTCCAAGAAAGAGTTGAAATATAAGCTGGTTTAAGGTGTGTGTGTGTGTGTGTGGGGGGGGGGGGGGGGGGGGGGGGGGGGGGCGGGGGGTAGAGAGAGAGAGAGAGAGAGAGAGAGAGAGAGAGACAGATGTGTAGACAAACAAGCAGTGATAGAAGCAGATCATCAAAAGATGTCAGCGACAATAGGTACAAAAGAACACATAAGTGTTAAAGTTAAAGTTGGTGATATTATCTAAACGAATGTGCTAATTAAGAATGGATGGTAGGGCACTCAAGATTACAGCTCTAGAGGGGGTGGGAGGGGAGCATAAAAGATTTTAAAATATTTAAACATAATGGAAATAGGTGGGAAAAGAAAAATCTATAAAATTTATAGGGAAAAAAAAAGGGGAAAAAAAGGGGAAACAGAAAGGGGGTGGGATGGGGGAGGGAGCTCACGACCTAAAGTTATTAGAATTCAATATTCAGACCGGAAGGCTGTAAGGTGCCTAGTCGGAAGATGAGGTGTTGTTCCTCCAGTTTGTGTGTGGGCTTCACTGGAACAATGCAGTAAGCCAAGGACAGACATGTGGGCAAGAGAGCAGGGTGGAGTGTTAAAATGGCAAGCGACAGGGAGGTTTGGGTCATTCTTGCGGACAGACCGCAGGTGTTCTGCAAAGCGGTCGCCCAGTTTACGTTTGGTCTCTCCAATGTAGAGGAGACCACATTGGGAGCAACGAATGCAGTAGACTAAGTTGGGGGAAATGCAAGTGAAATGCTGCTTCACTTGAAAGGAGTGTTTGGGCCCTTGGACGGTGAGGAGAGAGGAAGTGAAGGGGCAGGTGTTACATCTTTTGCGTGGGCATGGGGTGGTGCCATAGGAGGGGGTTGAGGAGTAGGGGGTGATGGAGGAGTGGACCAGGGTGTCCCGGAGGGAGCGATCCCTATGGAATGCCGATAAGGGGGGTGAAGGGAAGATGTGTTTGGTGGTGGCATCATGCTGGAGTTGGCGGAAATGGCGGAGGATGATCCTTTGAATGCGGAGGCTGGTGGGGTGATAAGTGAGGACAAGGGGGACCCTATCATGTTTCTGGGAGGGAGGAGAAGGCGTGAGGGCGATGCGCGGGAGATGGGCCGGACACGGTTGAGGGCCCTGTCAACGACCGTGGGTGGAAAACCTCGGTTAAGGAAGAAGGAGGACATGTCAGAGGAACCGTTTTTGAAGGTAGCATCATCGGAACAGATGCGACGAAGGCGAAGGAACTGGGAGAATGGGATGGCGTCCTTACAGGAAGCGGGGTGTGAGGAGCTGTAGTCGAGGTAGCTGTGGGAGTCGGTGGGTTTGTAATAGATATTGGTGGACAGTCTATCACCAGAGATTGAGACAGAGAGGTCAAGGAAGGGAAGGGAAGTGTCAGAGATGGACCACGTGAAAATGATGGAGGGGTGGAGATTGGAAGCAAAATTAATAAATTTTTCCAAGTCCCGACGAGAGCATGAAGCGGCACCGAAGTAATCATCGATGTACCGGAGAAAAAGTTGTGGAAGGGGGCCGGGGTAGGACTGCAACAAGGAATGTTCCACATATCCCATAAAGAGACAGGCATAGCTGGGGCCCATGCGGGTACCCATAGCCACACCTTTTATTTGGAGAAAGTGAGAGGAGTTGAAGGAGAAATTGTTCAACGTGAGAACAAGTTCAGCCAGACGGAGGAGAGTAGTGGTGGATGGGGATTGTTCGGGCCTCTGTTCGAGGAAGAAGCTAAGGGCCCTCAGACCATCCTGGTGGGGGATGGAGGTGTAGAGGGATTGGACGTCCATGGTGAAGAGGAAGCGGTTGGAGCCAGGGAACTGGAAATTGTTGATGTGACGTAAGGTGTCAGAGGAATCACGGATGTATGTGGGAAGGGACTGGACAAGGGGAGAGAGAAGGGAGTCAAGATAACGAGAAATGAGTTCTGTGGGGCAAGAGCAAGCTGAGACGATCGGTCTACCAGGGCAGTTCTGTTTGTGGATTTTGGGTAGGAGATAGGAGCGGGCCGTCCGAGGTTGGGCGACTATCAGGTTGGAAGCTGTGGGAGGGAGATCCCCAGAGGAGATGAGGTCAGTGACAGTCCTGGAAACAATGGCTTGATGTTCAGTGGTGGGGTCATGGTCCAGGGAGAGGTAGGAGGAAGTGTCTGCGAGTTGACGCTCAGCCTCCGCGAGGTAGAGGTCAGTGCGCCAGACAACAACAGCACCACCCTTGTCAGCGGGTTTGATGACAATGTCAGGGTTGGACCTGAGAGAATGGAGTGCAGTAAGTTCAGAGAGAGACAGCTTAGAATGGCTGAAAGGAGCAGAGAAATTGAGACGACTAATGTCGCGCCGACAGTTCTCAATGAAAAGATCAAGAGAAGGTAAGAATCCAGAGGGAGGGGTCCAGGTGGAGGGAGAATATTGGAGATGGGTAAAAGGATCCGTTGAACTGGGAGAGGACTCCTGCCCAAAGAAGTGAGCCCGGAGACGAAGACGGCGAAAGAAGAGCTCAGTATCATGGCGAGCCCGAAATTCATTGAAGTGAGGGCGTAAGGGTATGAAACTAAGTCCTTTGCTGAGCACTGAACGTTCAGCATCGGAGAGGGGAAGGTCAGGGGGTATAGTGAATACACGGCTGGGGCTGGGATTGGAAGATGGGGTGGGGACGGAGGGACAGGCTGGGGTGGAGGGTCCTGGATGGGTGTTGGTGTCGATGAGTTGTTGGAGCTTGAGTTCCTTAGCAGTTGAGAGAAAGAGAAAAAGTTTCTTGTTGAGGCGTCGGATGAGCCGAAGTATAAAATGAAACTGGGGGCACGCGCAGCTTTGAAAAAGGGTACGGCGGTGCTGCTGGAGGGAGAGGTCGACTGTGTTCATATGGCGGCGCATGGCACTGAGTGTGGATTTCAGAATGTGACGGGAACAGCAGTCTGAGAAACGTTTTATGTCCCGGAGATACCGGTAACCCTGGGTGGGTTCGAAAGATGAGGGGTGGAATTTCAGTTGAAATCCACGTAAGGACTGTCAGGACTCCATCCCATTCTCCCAGTTCCTTCGCCTTCGTCGCATCTGTTCCGATGATGCTACCTTCAAAAACGGTTCCTCTGACATGTCCTCCTTCTTCCTTAACCGAGGTTTTCCACCCACGGTCGTTGACAGGGCCCTCAACCGTGTCCGGCCCATCTCCCGCGCATCCGCCCTCACGCCTTCTCCTCCCTCCCAGAAACATGATAGGGTCCCCCTTGTCCTCACTTATCACCCCACCAGCCTCCGCATTCAAAGGATCATCCTCCGCCATTTCCGCCAACTCCAGCATGATGCCACCACCAAACACATCTTCCCTTCACCCCCCTTATCGGCATTCCGTAGGGATCGCTCCCTCCGGGACACCCTGGTCCACTCCTCCATCACCCCCTACTCCTCAACCCCCTCCTATGGCACCACCCCATGCCCACGCAAAAGATGTAACACCTGCCCCTTCACTTCCTCTCTCCTCACCGTCCAAGGGCCCAAACACTCCTTTCAAGTGAAGCAGCATTTCAATTGCATTTCCCCCAACTTAGTCTACTGCATTCGGTGCTCCCAATGTGGTCTCCTCTACATTGGAGAGAACAAACGTAAACTGGGCGACCGCTTTGCAGAACACCTGCGGTCTGTCCGCAAGAATGACCCAAACCTCCCTGTCGCTTGCCATTTTAACACTCCACCCTGCTCTCTTGCCCACATGTCTGTCCTTGGCTTACTGCATTGTTCCAGTGAAGCCCAACGCAAACTGGAGGAACAACACCTCATCTTCCGACTAGGCACCTTACAGCCTTCCGGTCTGAATATTGAATTCAATAACTTTAGGTCTTGAGCTCCCTCCCCCATCCCCACCCCCTTTCTGTTTCCCCTTTTTTTCCCCTTTTTTTCCCTATAAATTTTATAGATTTTTCTTTTCCCACCTATTTCCATTATTTTTAAATATTTTAAAATCTTTTATGCTCCCCCCACCCCCACTAGAGCTGTACCTTGAGTGCCCTACCATCCATTCTTAATTAGCACATTCGTTTAGATAATATCACCAACTTTAACATTAACACCTATGTGTTCTTTTGTACCATTGTCGCTGACATCTTTTGATGATCTGCTTCTATCACTGCTTGTTTGTCTACACAAGCACCTCTCTCTCTCTCTCTCTCTCCGCCCCCCCACACACACACCTTAAACCAGCTTATATTTCAACTCTTTCTTGGACTCGAAATCAAGTTCTGTCGAAGGGTCATGAGGACTCGAAACGTCAACTCTTTTCTTCTCCGCCGATGCTGCCAGACCTGCTGAGTTTTTCCAGGTAATTCTGTTTTTGTTTTGGATTTCCAGCATCCGCAGTTTTCTTTGTTGTTATATTAATATGGCTGGTCTAGTTAACTTTCTGGTCAATTGTAACCCCCAGGATGTTGATAGTTGGGGTTACAGCGATGGTAATTCCATCGAATGGCAGGGAGAAATGGCTAGATTCTACCTGGTGGTGATGCTCATTGCCTCACACTTGTGTGGGACAAATGTTACTTGGCACTTGTCAAAGCAGCATTTGGCCGATTGTGGCATCAAAAAGCATTAGCAAAATTGCCGTAAGCTGTAGATATTGTCCAGCTTTGCTGTATTTTGTAAAAGACTGCTTCATTATCTGAAAGCCCTTAAATTGTGGTGAAGATTGGGCAACCATCAGCGAGCACCCCCACTTCTTCCATTTTGATAGAAGTAGGTCATTGATGAAGCAACTGACGGCGTTTTGGCCTAGGAGTCTATCCTGAGTGACTCCTGCAGGGATGTCTTGGAGCTGAGTGACTGACCTCCAACAACAACAACCATCATCCTTTGTGCAACGCATCAACCAATGGAATATTTTCACCCTTGTTCCCGTTGTCTGCAGTTTTGCCAGTGCTCCTTGATGCCACACTCTGAGAAATGGTGCCTTGAATCCAAGGGCAGTCACGCTAACCTCACTTTGTCGAACATTCAGAAATACTTTACCTTCATTAATACCACATGCATAATATCCACAGCAAATGAAGCTTCACACAATGCAATGACATATTCCGGCCCTATCTATGTAGAGATGGAAAATATCTATTGCTTACTTAGCATTCTGTAACTGAATGGATTTCTAATAGCTTCGTTGTAGGTTCATGGTAAGTCTGTTTTTATTTTTCCTTCGCTTTGTTTTAAATTAGTGTGTCTAACTGGTTGATGTGTTGTGTGTAATGTATCTAATGTATGGCTGAAGAGAGTTAGCATGCTTTCTGTTTTTGTGCCCGGCACAGTTTCTCATCATAGTGCATGTTGCTGGCTGACAGGAATCAGAAATCAAGAATCAAATGTGTCAATCTCCCCTTGTCAGTGCACAGCAGCTCCATCAGCAAGTTCTCAGCTGTGCCTCTTTGCAGCGAACATAAAAACTGGGTCTTTCACAGCCCGAGACTGAAACTTCAGAAGAACGCAGGATTTCACCACCCACCTCACCCCCCACCTCCACCGCCCATCATGCGGTGTTCAGGCCCACTGGCATGTAGTCTCATGAGCCGGATTTCCACTTCTGATCAAAGAGCTTTACTGCCATGTGTATAGCTCGTGAGAGCTGAAGCCTATGGCAGTAGACCCTATCAAAATATCTGGACTGGGGCCCAAAGACAGACAGATGCCGAAATATTTCATATTTCTGGAAACTTCTGCAACCAAGCTGGTGCCAAACTTCGTGGATTTCATTGCTTTTGAATCAACTGGGGAGGGTCAGGGTGTCACCCTGCCGATCTTGGAAACCCAGTGTCTACATACATTTGCCAAGACTTGAGCCCTTGTGAGAGGACACTCCATTTTCAGTGCAGAATTATAACAGAATATGTGGAACAGCAGCAATGAGTTATAGTCGCAAATTGATTTCCATGGAGAACCAGAGTTCCAGGCAGTCTCCAGTGGTGGGATGGACCATTGTAACTCTCTGTTCAGTCTCCACCCACCTCATGTTGGGCTGTAACTCTTTCGCGTACAAACCAGTTTCCATCTGTTTCAGATGAAGTTACATTGTTTCATAGTTTGCCATTGTGAGATTTGAACTCTTGATCTTGGGGTTACAAACCCAGTACCATAAACACTTGGCTATTTCGGCCAAGCCCCCATGTTGGGCTGTAACTCTTTCGAGTTTTAACCCGTTTCCATCTGTTTCAGAAGAAGTTACATTGTTTCATAATTTGCCATTGTGAGTTTTGAACTCTTGATCTTGGGGGTTACAAACCCAGTACCATAACCACTTGGCTATTTAGGCCAAGCCCATGTTGGAATGTACGTGAACATTAACATGCTGACCCGCAATTGGCCATCTGCTTCAATGGGCCTTTGTAAATAAGAGTCTGTTCTCAATATGTGAGCAGAATCTATTATATCAGCTGGCAAACCAAACAACCCAAAACATAGGAGATGCCAGCTCTTCGATTGGTAAGCTCAGGCATCAGCACTACGTGCACTGATCTGCGTTGTTCGATAACACGTGCAAGATATAAGTTATCGACATGAAACGTGACAGGCTGAACATCAACATTAAAAACAACAGGAGGGATGCTCGCAGAGAGTGGACCACTGATTGGAAAACATTACATTGTCAGCTGGTAGCAGAACTGTTCTTTGGAAACGCATGAGCAAGGAACTAGACATTGTGGTAAGGAATTTGCGACTCTGGATGATGCAACCCTCCCCCAACACACACAGCACAACACAAATGCGGCACAACATATTCTCTCGATTTGTCCTTGTGATGCACTCTGTGCTTTCAAACCTTCTTTTCTTTTTTGGGGCAGATCCAAAATGAAAAGGGAAAAATAGAAAGGATACTGACCCTCCCAATTTCTAAGGCAGAAATATGTAAACTGAAATTTGTAAACCAAACTTTCTGTGCAGACTGAAACTTGTTGCGCCGATGTAAAGGGGCACAGAGCCATCCAGGTTCGATAATAGAAGTTGATGTATCACGTGGTGCAAACAGGGAAAGCTACAAAAGTCAGAGGCCAGATGTTGCAGCTGTTTATTTCCACACACGGAGTGCAGAAGCGAAATGCAACATACTTCGAGACACCAAATCTAATGTTGCACTCTAAACATATGAGAAACAAAAACTGGAAAACATCAATTGGTTCGCGGCTACAATCACTGCGGTGGAACCTGCCATTGAAGCCAAGTGGTCCCCTTGATATTTACAAGAAGGATCAGAATGACAAAGTTCTGAATGCCGTAGGAGCCATTTTGACGTAAATTCCAACATGCTGCGAGGCAGTGCACAAATGATTACTGGTTACAACTCTGCCAGAACATTGAGATATTCTTCCCCACAGCGGGGCAGCGTTGGGGAATGTAGGGGAGGGGTTGTGGGGAGTGGATTATAGGATCAAAAATGCAACAGATCCATCAGGAAAACAAAAATAACTCAACTGAAATCAAAGCCCAGGGAAGTCATCACTGACTGTAATAAATAGCTGGACATACAGTGGAACTCCTCCTTGAGTGGCATATTAGGGGCAAAATTATCACCTAAGAAGATCTAGACAGCCTAGACAGCCTGCCTAATTGATCACAGCAGAATCTTGAAGCCAGTGTGCAGGAAATTAGCAAAAGCATTCACTCGCCTGGCATGCACAAAGCTCCTGATGTTGATACCATCACGAATGAAATCAACAAACACAGGAAATTGACATTCCTGCTGCAGCTACACGAAGTTCTGTCTCTCTACTAGAGGGAGGGGGCCATGGCCAAGGAAATGCACAATGCAAATATAGTGACCCTGTGCAAGAACAAGGACGACCACGCCGATGGAAACAACTATCCAGGCATCGTCCTGCTGAGCATCAGATTGAAGGTATTTCTTCACATTTCCTTTGTCTGAATGCAAATCTTGGTAGAATGCATCGATCCTGCATCACAACTAAAAGATCTATAATTGGTATCACCTTCTCAGTCCGGCAGCTGCAAGCAAAATGCCGTGAACGACGGGGACCACTATATCTTGCCTTCACGGATCTCACCAGAACATTCGACCAAGTGTGGGAGGCAGACGATTTCTTTCTTTACTGTTACCATTACAACGTTCATTGGCCGTTGTGTTATGAACCATTTGTGTCCTGCCCACCATCCTCACAGACCGTTGCCTCTGAAATTCGCAATTGTTACATTTATGCCTTTGTTCAGTTTTGATGAATATTGAACGATTGAACCGTTGGCTGTGCTTATCTCCACAAACTTTCTGTGTAGACTGAAACTTGTTGCGCTGATGTAAAGGGACGCAGAGCCATCCATGTTCGATAATAGAATTTGAAGAGTCACGTGGTGCAAGCAGGGAAATCTGAAATTATGAGAAAATCTAGCACTTCTAGTTCCATTCAGATTTCGACCGTGCACACTATTTTGTTTTTCCATGTGGCAGGATAGAGGAATCAGATTCAGATGGATTTAAGGAGAATTGATTCACTGGGTGATGGGGAAAAGCCGAATTGTGGGACAAAACTGACAACCCTTTCCAATATTCAGCACAGATTCGAGGGACAGACATGCCTCATTCTAATGTGCAGCGTTAAATGGTTCCATGTTTTCATTCCTACATGGACTGGAAGATTGCGAAACGGCTGAATTCCTGAAGGTAATGGAACAATGATCCCGGCCAATTTCCTGATATTCACTACCAACAGTTAATAGACACGACAAAGCTACATTTGTCCAGCTGTGGTGACCGAGTGGCTTGCAGCCTTCATGACTGAAATTGTTATCATCTTTCATCAGTTTCTAACTTTCTCAGTTAAATAGACCCTAAACGTCAGCAATGAAATGAAAGAACCTTCTCCAATCTGCTTCTAACTCTTGAATATTGTTTTCTTTCAAATGCGGAGGAAAACAACTGCACACAGTATTCCAGATGTGACCTCACGAAGGCCCTGTACAGCAGCAGCAAACTTCAATACTTTTCTCTTTCATTGTCCCTCAATAAATGACAATATTAAATTTGACTTTCTAATCACTTGCTGTAGCTGCATAATAACATCTTTTGATTCATGTCCAGCACGCACAGATCCCATTGTACAGATATGGTCAGTTGAATAAATGCTTTCCGCTAACGTGAAATCTGGAGCTGGGGGCCAAAGTGAAAAACAAACAAACCTAGAGATTTCGGCATTGAAATTCTAAAACAATTCCAGGTAGCCACTGTCGGGAAACTCAGAACTCTGTTCTGGAAACGTTATTTGGTGGCTTTATTTTAAATCTGCGACTGATAGCGCTTTCGTAAAGAAAAATGTTAATATCCACAACAAAAGCACGTTAAACACTAATTGGCTACGATAAAGATTTTATTCATTACGAGATGTGGGCTTCGCTGACTAGGCCAGAATTTCATGACCATCCCTAATTGCCCTTGAGGAGGTGGAGGTGAATTTCCTTCCGGAACCGCAGCAGTATCTGCGGTCTTGGTGCACCCGCGGTGCTGTAGGAAGAGAGCTCCAAATATTTGACTCAGCGACAGTGAAAGAACGGCATTATAATTCCAAGTCAGGATAGTGGGTGGCTTGGAGAGAAACTTCTAGGTGGGGTGGCCATATATCTACTGCCCTTGTCCTTCAAGCTGTTGGCTGTCATGCGTTTGGAAGGTGCTGCCTAAGGAAGCCTTGGTGATTTCCTGTAGATGGTACACAATGCTGCCACTGTTGGTCAGGTTGTGAAGGGGGTGAATGATGTGGAAGAGGTGCGAATCTAAAGAGCTGTGTATCTTGGATGATATAAGGCTTCTTGAGTGTTCTTGCAGCTGCACTCATCCAGGCAAGTGGAGAGTAATCCATCACACTCATGATGTATGCCTTCTAGATGATGGGTAGGCATTGGGGAGTCAGGATTCGAGGTTCCCGCCGCAAGATTGTTTCCTTCTGACCTGCCCTTGCTGAAATTGTATTTATCTGGCCAGTCCAATTCAGGTTCTCCTGAATGGAAATGCCCAGAATATTGATAGTGGGTATTCAGCCATCGTAATCCCTCTGAATATTAAATGCAAATAGTTAGATTACTTCTTATTGGAGATGGCCATTGCTCGGCACTTGTGTGGCACGATTCATAATTTCCATCTGCCAACTCAAGCCTGGATATTTTCCAAGTCCTACTGCATTTTCTGATGGCCTGCTTCAGTACATGAGGAGTCGTGAATGGTGCTAAACAATGCACAATCAACAGCGAACATCCCCAGTCCTGACCTTATGACGGGAGAAAGGTCATTGATCAAGCAACTAAAGATGGTTAGACCTAGGCAACTACCCTGCAGGGAGCAGTGATGTCCTGAAAATGCGATGTTTGACCTCCGACAACCACTGCGATCTCCGTTTGAATTAGATAGGACTGATATGCAACTGTCGGAGAGATTTCCACCTGATTCCTATTGGCTCCAGTTTTGCTAGTGCTCCCTGATGCCAGACTAGGCCAAATAATGCTTGCTGTCAACGGCCATCAATCTCACTTTCTTTGGTGTTCACCTCTTTTGCCCATGTTTGTACCAAGGTTGAGGTCAGCTGATTTGCCCTATCTGAACCAAAACGGACCGTCAGTAAGCAGATTCTTGCTAAGCAAATGCCGTTTGTTAGCACTGCTGATGACCCTTTCCATCATTTTACTGATGATCGAGAGTAGAACGATAGCGAGCTCATTGGGCATATTTTATTTATTATGCTTCTTTTGTACAGTAGAAGCCTGAACAATTTTCCACATTGCCGAGTATATGTCATTGCTTTAGCTGGACTGGGACAGCTTGGATATGGGTGCGAAAAGGTCTGGAGTACGAGCCTTCAGTACTATTTCCAAAATGTTATCTCTGAATAACAGAACAGACCCAAGAAATTGAATGGCCTCACCAAATCAAAGCATGTGGAACAGCGACTCATCTTTCGATCAACACTCTACAGTCTCCTAAATTCAACACTGAGTTCAGCAATTTTAATTCATTATGAACACCTGAACTGTTTCATTTTTTTTCTTTTTCTTTGTTGGCTTGGTTTAGTACCGTTTTTTTTTTCGTTATTCCCTCATATGCCTTTACACATTTGTTGAGCACACATTCATGAGCTCACCTAGACACAATTGTTGTTTATTTGAGGGTGAACGTAAAGTTGTCTTTTATTGCAGGAAGAATGGAGAACAGGAATAAATAAATTTTGCTCTTTTTGCACAAGTCTTTGTTGAGACCTGGTTTTGAACACCGTTTGCACTTCTCACCTCCATATTTATTGAAGGAAATACTTTTAGTAGAGGCGGCAGAGTAACGGTTCAATAACTGAACCACGGGTGAAGGTTTGACTATGAGGATGAGCTGGATAATCTGTGCCTATATTCTCAGGAGTTTGCATCCGAGAGAGGCAATATAAATGAAGCATACACGATTATGAAGGGGATTGATTGCGTAAATCCAGTTTAGAGATTGTTTCTGCGGGCTGGGGAATGTAAAACTCGGGAGCATGGTCTCATGATAAGATGCAAATCATTTCGGATTGATATAAGTGGCATTACTTCCCTCAAGAAGCAGCGAATCGTTGGAATTCTCTACCCCAGATACTTCAGAGTTGAATATAGTTCAGAGTGGGATAGAGTGAGTCTTGTTCGCTCAAGGATTCTGAGGACTTGGGGATTGGACGAGAGAATGTAGATAAAGACCAAGATCAGCCATCACAGTGTTGAATGGCGGTCCATGTTCTACAGGCCGTATGGTTTATTCCTGCTCCTATTTCTTGTGCTATTTCTAAACCGGTCACCACTCCCTTAGTATTTTCTCCACTGAAAACCCTTTGTCATTTAATATCTACTGTCTCTACTCTATCTCAAGCCTTCTTGTCTTTAGACCAGTTCGCCTCTTCTTGACCCTCGTTCTCTTAGAAGAAAGGATTACCGCATTGAATCATCATTATTTATTTTATTCAAAGAAGGAAGACGAGATATTTATCCAAGTTCATAACATTACACCAAGGGCATCTACTTACTGCATAACATCATACAGAGAGGGAGCTATACTAAACCCAAGAAAATGAATTAGGAAATATGATGTTGTAAGGGTATGTGTATGCATCTGGAATTTATAACAGCTCTTTCACTTGATGGTTATATATGGTAGTCCCGCACCATCAATGTACAGATCTGCATTTAATTCAGAATTTTCGACTCAGTACACGTTCCTTTCGTAATACCAGAGCAAAAACACAAATAAAAGGCAATAACTACAGTTAGCGTTGGATATTGAAATATTTCGAAAATTCAAGCATCTTCCATGCTGCAGATTGAGGCAAAAACAGAAACTGCTGGAAAACTTCAGCAGGTCTTACAGCATCTGTGGAGAGAGAGAGAAAAAAACTAAGTTAACCTTTCGACTTCGCATGACTCTTCTTGAGAGCTGATAGAGGCAAAAACCGGGATAATCGATGATCTCCCGTCAAAACAGACTTTTCGTGCACAGTTTCGAAATGCTCCGAACTTTCTTCAAAACCTTATCGGTTTTTCACATTCAGAAGCAAGAAAACGTACCTTCTTTGGATGATATTACTAAGAATATATGAGGCTCCATACAGTGGCGGCAATACCTAAAGTCTGACATCGTCCGGTATCAGAAAACTGCTTTATTGTCAGCAGCACAGCCCTACGACGCTCCCACCACAGAGCCCCACTTTGAACAGGTAGTCCCTCCACCATCGACACACACTGTCAGCAGTGTGCTCCATCAGTAAGGTGCACTGCAGCAAAATATCAAGGCCCCATCGACAGCACCTTCCAGGCAGTCAATTTCTACCCTCAAGGAGAACAATCGCTGGACGCACCTGTTTCCATCCAAGCCAAGCACAATGCTGATCTGGAACACAATTAACACTCCTTCACTTTCACTGGGTCAAAACACCTGGAAATCTGATGTGCTTACAGCACAGTAGCAGCAGTGTTTCAAGCAGGTGGCTCACTACCATCCTCTCATTCACAACCAAAGAAATACATTATGGCCTTACCAGCTGCAGGAAAATCCAAGAATGCATTAAATATATTGCCCATGTCATTCCAAATTCGCGGCGACCACAGCCATCCCCCCACCACCAACCCGGGTCCTGTCCCAGCCTCGAGTGAATGTGACAAATAGTGACCTCAACATTTTCACCTACACATTGATGGATATAAAAAGGTCACTCTCTGCTTCAGTGAGATTGATGTCGAGAACAGTTTCAAAGTGGAATGCCAGCGGAGAACAAAAGGCGTTAAAAGAAATTATAATTGACTGAGGAGCCTTTAAGGTCTTATTACCAGCACTGATGTTTTTTTTTTTCTCAATTGCCATGAAATTACTGTGGAGTGTCCCGTGATTTCCCTAGTTGTGAAATGCCGTGTGGTGAATCAAGATAGAAGGGCTGATAACATGGATGTTTATTTTTCATCACCTCATCCACAATAACATGAATCAGTGGGTTCTTGCTCTCCATAATTGAGGGCAATATGTCAAATGATTCCTTACGCATGAACCTTCAGAGGAATATTGATTCTCTCCGGCTTCTATATATTGACACATAAGTTTCAAATCTACTTCTCAGCTTGCTTGACTCGATTGAAACCAGGCACTGACTAAACGGATCGAGGTAGTGTGGAGATTTTGAAGTCCGCATCTCCTGTTTACTGGCCAGGTGCTATGCCATGGCGCCAACCAGAGTTGAGCTTTCCAACACAACGGCCCGAATTGTAGCCAACTATTTTGTTGCAAGCATCATTGTTCATTTGTTCTGAAGTTGCATAACAGTGCGAATTGAGAATATTCGCTTCAAAAAGCATCCGAGCACCGACATGAATCCTATTTAGCGGGGTAGGGCAGATGGTTTCCTACCAAATTTAGAAGAATCCGAGGCGATCTCATTGAATTAGATAATTTTTCATGGGCCTTGATAGGGTAGATTTTGGCAGTATGTTTCCTAAGGTTCGGGATTCTAGCACGAGTGGTCAGAGTCCCAGAGGAAATCGTCAGGGATTATCGCGAGATCGGGTAAAATGTCTTCATTCAAATGGTTGGGAATCTTTGAATTCCAGACACGGAAGGGTTGTGGATGATCGGGAGCTCATGACAGAAATCGATATCTCTCGACGATTTATGGAAATGTTTGGGATATGAGGATAGTTCAGGAAGGTGTTATTGAGGCAGATTTTGCAGGAAGTTGTTGACTATTCGAGAAGCCGTGATGACTAGTATCTGATTACACCTGCTCTTATTTCTTATGTTCTTACATAGACTTACATAATCAGAGGAACAATTAAAATTATATTGACCTTAGAGTGGAAGGATTACAGATTCACCAGAAAGATTCTGTTTTTAGGCAGGTTAAATTCATACTATAAGATCCATACTCACAGAATCATAGATTGGTCACAGCCAAAAAAAGATGATATTCATCGCATCGTGTCTGCAATGGCACGTTGAAGTGATAATTCACCGCCCTCACTCCTCAATCTTTTTCCAGGTCCCCTTCACATTCCTAATTTTCAAGTCTTCTTCAAATTTCTAGTCTGCTCAGCATAGAAGAAAGAAATGTGATCTGATCGAGGTTTCTCCCCTACTAAAATGTGTTGTTAGGTTGAACATGGGGAAATGTCTCCACCAGTGAGAAAAATGGATGCGAAACGTAATATATTTTGCCACTGGTCAACAGCGAAGGTGCCTAGGACAACCAAGGAAACCTCAGGAATCAACTTTCAAACTAAGGGCTGCTGGAAATCAAGGAATAATTCTTAAAATAATCGGGGCTACCACAATCTTTAGTTTTTTTTTGCTCTTTTTTGCAAAGTGAAGCACCTCTGTATCTTCAGCTCTACTTGAAGAACTGAGCACATTTTGCTCACCTTCTCTTCCCTGCCGTATCACAGGGAACGAAACCAATGGCCACAGGACAATTCTTAGATAACGAATCTAACCCAGGAGTCCCATTTTAAACGTCTGATGCTCTCTCAACTGAGCTATTCGAGCTGATTTCAATAGCTTTCCCATACCAACTTCACTATCTGACAAGAGGCAGCGGACCATTTGTTGTACATTTCCTCCTTTGAAATTTCACCCTCACAGGCAGAGAGGCAGCATCCCTTTGGCTTCCTTACAGAAATCTTGTAATTGCACCAACTGTTCACTCATTACTAGAGGCGTGTGATGATATAATGCCATTACCAAGATATCTGCACCTGGCCTTCAAAGGCTCACAATGTAACTTCTAACCTGTCTGGCTTTTTTACATTGCATCATAATTCTCAAAACTACCTCCCGACTTCGTGGCTTCATTCAAAGCCATGCATTGCCCCCAGAATGTTTCAAATGTGAAACTCAGACTGCCCTGTCTACTGAGGACGCAAACTATCCAACTAAGCTTATTCCCTGGAAATATTAAGTTCAGAAATTCCAGTGTGATATACCAAGAGAAGAATATTGATTTCCCGAATTGAGAAACGATTTTGAATGTGGATTGTTTGTGGAATGCGTGATACCATCACTTTGAAATCAGGAACGCTCATTCGGAGTAATGTTCTAATTTTATGAATCACACTCTATAGAGGTGTAATAGATCTGCCATCACAAGGTCTTCATTAAAAACATCTATCCGTCACGACTGTTTGTTCAATTAACTGCAGTGAAATGCATCAGTCAGCACCTGATTTTCCTCTTAGATATCTCCAATAACGATTCAATGTGCTTCCTTATGGAAAGCTCAAAGTGTGATTGTGATCTGACCATCTTGGTTGTATTGCCACAGAAATCCATGCTTTATGCTTTATTCGGACATTGTTAGGTTGATTAAAACTTCATTAGTTCAGCTTCCATGATGTTTCTTGATTATTTTTGCTTTTTTAGACTTGTCACATTTTTCCTTTATCTGCTATTTTACACTCAGACGGTTGCTGTGCTGACATTCACAACCTCATCTGGACGAAAATTCTGTTTCTTTACGGTAACCATTACAACTCTCTTTGAGTTTTGTACCATGAAACCTTTAGCTCCCTGCCCTCCACCCTCACCAACCTTCACTTTTGTACTTGCTTCCCCAGCTGCACTCCATTTATTTAAAATCTGTTATGAATATACATACTTCAGTATTGACAAAAAGTGATCGATCTGAAATATTCGCTGTTTACTTCTTGACCTTCTGTGCATATACAAATTTTCCTTCCATTTATTTTCAGATTTCCAGCATCCACGCTTTTCTTTCTGACTGATGATGTAATCGGATTCAGCAAGGTCTTAAAAATATCTAATTCACAGGGTGATGAAGGATTCTGGGAATGTGGAACTCTTTCCATGGCCGGGATAATTTGGAAGAGCTACAGGTCTCCTTCTGAATGCTGGGATTCTATGATTCGCGACTTTCATTTTGACATTGATTGGGAGATTAGCAAACTGTTCACAGCATGAAGGTGATGAATGAATGATTCAAAGAAACTGCCTGATATTTTGTATGGACCATTTAATGCATGTGGAAAGGCTACATTTGTCTATCTCGGACCACCGAGTGGTTAAGGTCTTGCATATCAAGGTTGTAAGTGGAGTTCGGAGTGAAAGGTCAAACACTGCTCACAGACTGAATGATTGAAATGATTATTTCTTCCACCAGCTCCGTGAACTTGAAAACGTGTTAAGTTTGATCTACTGATGTAAAGATCGGAAACAAAAATTATATATGCAGATCAAGTAAATCATGCTGATTTGTTGGAACGTTCCCCCTCCTCCCAGAATTCCGCCCCCCCCCCTCCGCCCTCCCCCCCCCACCCCCACCCCACACACACACACACACACACACACACACACACACACACACACACACACACACACACACACACACACACACACACACACACACACACACACACACACACACACACACACACACACACACACCCCTACCAGCTTGGCTGGGAACTTTGTTTCCTACTGTCTCTTACTGAAATCCTCCAATTGTTCAATGGTTGTGTTACCTAGAAAAGAAAGAGGGCCAGCTCCCATTTCATCCCTTGAACTTCAGTCTCCTCCATAACGATATTTGACTCCTGATATTCGCTTGTCTTTTCCCTAAATCGTGTATTTTAAACATGACTATATTTGGATTATTGTTCCTGAAGCGCCCCATACCTCATGCCCACCAACCCACCCATCTCCTCCCAGCCACGCTCCACCCCTCCCACCTCTGCTCCACCACCACCCAGTGAAGCACATTCCACGTGCTCTACCTTATGCGAGCGGTATCCGAAGCCTTATTTCATTCTCATTGGGCCTCAATCGTAATTATCAATGAGCTGCTCTTGCACACAGCTCAGCAATTTCAGGATAGATAGGCTCTGAAATAAACGAGATCATCAGTGGCAACATTCGTGAAATAAGCTCTTACAGCACTGGACTAATGCAGCTGAGAAATAAAATACATGTATATAATATTATTAGATGTATACCACAGATCAAGAAAAAACAAGTATAATTTTGAGGGTCAAGTTTGCGAGCAGTTTAGAAAATGTTGCAGGAACTTACATGGTTCAAGTAACGGTAGGCTCCTTTTATCCTTTTTATAGACTAGGATGGGCACAGTCCGAAGCGAACAGAGGGACTGAAGTCATGAAATGTGCAAAAGGAAAAATATGGCCTTTGTGGTTCTACCCCAACAATGTTACTGCCAAATGTCAGCAGGAGCGAGATGTCAGAGGTAATGGAAATTGTCAGAAGTTTAAAACCATTCGGAAAATGATTATGTCAATAGTGGATATGTAACTTCATCCAATGGATTGCATTCGAAGAATATTGGGGTAGAGATAGGGGCAGGTCTCTAGAACAAAGAAGATGGGGAGCAGGAGTAAGCCATTCGGACATTTGAGCCTGCTCCGCTATTCAATACGTTGATAGCTGAATGATTCTGTTTCGAATTCCACATTCCCAACTAAACACGATAACTCTTAATTCACTTGCCTAACAGGAATATATTTACTTATGCCATTAAAAAAATATATTCAATGACCTCGCCTCCACCACCTCCT
Organism: Isurus oxyrinchus; assembly: GCA_026770705.1. Lineage (NCBI taxonomy): Eukaryota > Metazoa > Chordata > Chondrichthyes > Lamniformes > Lamnidae > Isurus > Isurus oxyrinchus. The sequence continues at coordinate 41,788 of JANJGN010001070.1, forward strand.
GAGGCAGAGTTCCAAAGTCACACAGTCTTCTGGGAAGCAAGCAAATGTCCTCATAACTGTTCCAAATAGATGATCATTAATTTAAAACAGTGCTCCCCAGTGCTGGACACTCGCATCCTTATTAAATATTAGGTCTACATTTGCTACTTTTCAGTCACATGGAACCATTCCATAATCTAGCCAATTTTGGAAAATTATATCCAGCGCATCTACTACCTCATTAGCCATTTCTACTACCTCATTAGCCATTTCTTTTATTACCCTTGGATGTAATCCAACGGGATCCAGAGACTTGTCAGCTCGCAACTCCATCAGTATGCTCAGTATCACTTCCCTTGTGCTTGTAATTTCTCCTTGTCCCCTCTCCCTTTCACCTCCTCATCTACAGCAATTAGCGGATTGTGTTTTATATCCTCTATATTGAACAGAGAATCAACATATCTGTTCATTTTGTCTGTCATTTTCTCATTATCTCCTCATTGTTTAGAGGGCCAACAGTCACTTTACTTAATGCTTTACTTTCTAAATCGCTGTATAATCTCTTTTTGTGCATTTTATATTTCTAGCTATCTTCCTCTCATAATCGAAATAATTTTCCCTGATTAAACTCTTAGTCATTCTTTGCCATTCTTTATATTCTGGTCAATCATCTGACTGGCCAATCATCTTTGCGCAGTTATATGTCGTTTCATTACATTTAATGTTCTCCTTAGCTTCTTTATTTAACCACGGATAGTGGGCCATTACCTTCGAACATTTCATTATTCTCGGAATATGCTTACTCTGAATATTCTGTAATGTCCACTTAAATGCCTGCCACTGCTTCTCCATTGATCTATTCTCTAGCCGATTAACCCAGTTGACTTCAGCTTTCATGCCCATACATTTGCCCTTTTTTAAGCTTAAGGTACTAGTCTTGGGTACACTCTTCCCCCTTTTACGTTTAATGATATTGTTTCACTACCACCTGGAGGGTGCCTTTACTCTGAAGATATTAATTAATCTCTGTTACAATACCAAGTCTAATAGAACTTGCTCTCTGAATGGTTCCTGAGCATGTTGCATTAAGAACTTACCTCGAAAGCATTGTAAGAGCTCTTCATCGAGGCTGCAATTGCTAAACTGATTTCCCCTCTTTATATGTAGAATAAAATCATCTATGATTATTGCTGCCTCTTTATCCTAAGCGTCTAATGTTTCCGCTTTATAATTTGTCCTACATTGTCGTTACTGTTATGGGGCCTGTCGACCATTCCTACTCGTGACTTTTCTCCTTAGTATTCCTCATCTCCATCCAAACCGATTCCACATCCTGATCTCTTGAACCAGGTCATTATTAACCATTGGTCCAATCTTGTCAATCTTCAATTCATAGTGCTACCTCTCCACCTTTACATAGCTCCTTATTCTTCTTGAATATCGCGTTCCTCTCAATATTCAAGGGCCAATAATTGTCGTTCTGCACCAAGCCCCCGTAATTCTATCAGATCAATCTTCCCTTGATATGAAGGATGCGCCAGAGGACAGGAAGAGGCAGAGAGTTTAATTGTATTAATGCATCAGCGGATGCGATCCATGCAATTAATTTATACATATTATCTATTTGTGTTACGATTTTTTACAACCTTGAATAAAATTGGCAAACACAGTAATTCAAAAGTAGACCATCATCCGTAATGACTGCATGGGTTCATCAACACCAACGTCAGGTTATGATCATTTTGTCAACGTAAATTCACCAGGATTATTGGAATTAGTTTATAGCCAGCCGGGTTAGTGTCGAGTTTCCATGAGATATTTTACTTTGGTGTTACTATCTGTGCTGTTAGAGTAAGGTCACCACATTAGTTTTGGAGTCACTTTATTAGCACTATTGTTCCATGTTGGTAGCCGTGGTCAATGTTAGAGTATATTCAATATCAATTATAATATTTTGTGTCATGCGCAGTATAGTTTGCGGCGAGGCATTACCTGCGATCCTTTGATTACTAAATAAGTTTGATTTACAATCTGGATTGGCGAGGATTTTACCAAATTATTAAGAGGTCACAATAACCTGGCACAGTGTGGAGAAGGGGATGTTCCATTCAAATTACACAGGGCATGCACAGAGCACTTTCAATCCGGGATTATGTTGCCTTCACTGATTTTACCAGGTGGAATTTAATGTCCTGAGTTGTGCAATTTCTCCATTAGTGGCAGAGGCGCAGTGAACCAGAAAATCGCCAATTCTTTGTTAAAGAACTGCAACTAAGGCACAAATATTGTGTAACTCGATTTTCCCAGGGGAAGATGGATTGTTCTATAAAGGGGGAGGAATTAGGAATCTCAGTTGCATTCCACTTAGAACCGTATAGCTTGAGAGGATTCGCACAGGTTTATAAAACATGATAACAGTTCTACAGATAGAGAACGTTTACTATCCCGTTCTTGCAGCATTCGGCGTTCCCGGTAAGTCAGTTTCACTCTGTGGCCTAAGGGCTGCTAATAATTTCAATGTTAATATAACAGATTTCGAGAATGACCTCATTGCAGCGTCACATATCCATCAGGATGATTTGAGAAATATTGACGTGTATCCTGCTAATCCTTTCCACGGGCGAGCGTCTGTTCAAGTGTTCTCCTTTTGCTGAGGCTGATTTACCCCCTATCATCCTCGAACAACTCCTCTCCCCCGTCCACCCTCTCAAACAATAAATCATTCACCCCAGATAGATTTGCTTTTTACCCCTGGGCATCAATTCAATTATTTCGTGCTCCCAATTTACTTGACGTTGGTAACTCCTCTGATTTTAGCCACTTTCAACCAACAGGGGCTTTTGAAAGGATTTTGAGAATAAATTGCCGTTCAGGGAGATGCCAACCTCTGCTCTGCCGGCGTGAACCCTCACAATTGCAATACTCGCCGAGCGGTGGCTGGGCCGTTTAATGAGGGTGACTATATGGAGAATGTGTGGAATTTTTCGGCATAATTTTTTATGTTTGCGCCTGGGTTGACTGTTTTATTTGAATCCCCATGTGCCTCTTAGTCTTCTGGAAGATATTTTGAAGACGTGTTGATTTCTGAATAACGTTTGCTGCAATTACAACGGGTGTTAGATGGTCAATCGTTTCATTTTAAAAAAAAGCAAAGTTTCACCAACACTCGTCTCTATAATGAAAATTAAAAGAATCCGTGTCGATAACGCGAAATGGAGACAGATCCGAATATTTCCCAATAAAATGGTGTAACAATTCTTTTTTCGTTGCTTAACTTTTCTCTCCCTTTCTTACAGCCAACTTAATGACAATAGTGATTCTCTCCAGGGGGAATTGTGACCTATCGAAATGTATCTCCCTCTACATGACCGCTATGGCCGCAGCAGATCTTTTGGTCATGATTTTCAATGTAATAATTTATCGCGTTATCAGCTTTCACTTTCCGTCTTCATTCCTGTCCTACACTGCCGTTTGTAAATTCATCCTGTCTTTGAATCCTGCTATCCTGGATCTGTCTGTCTGGTTCACTGTCTCCTTCACATTTGACCGATTTGTAGCTATATGTTGTCAGAAATTTAAAACAAAGTACAGCACTAAGAAAACGGCGACTGTGGTTTTAACAATAGTCTCTATTGTGAAGTATTTCGAGAACATCCCTTTTTGGTTTGCATATGAACCTGAACGAATAATTAACAATATCTCCTGGGGTTGCCTCTCCAGTATAGTCTTTTACTCATCGCCTGCAGGTGTGGCGTACTCCTGGTTTAAAAGCATTTTTGTCGCTTGGCTTCCTTTTTGCTTGATATTACTGTTTAATTGCTTGACAATCAGGCGCATTATAGTGGCCAGCAGAGCCCGCAGGGAACTTCGGGGTCAGCACCGTGAGAATCAGAGTGATTTAGAAATGAAGAACAGGAGAAAATCGATTACTTTATTATTCGGAGTATCGGGCAGTTTTCTACTGTTTTGGCTGACAGCTGTCGTTAGTTTTTTAACTACGAGATTGCCAAGTACCGCACAAACCCGAGGCGATTTTGCAACTCCTGAATACATCGCGACTGAAACCGGATGCATGCTAATGTATTTCAGTTCCTGTTCAAACACATTTATTTATGCAGCAACACAAACTAAATTCAGGGAAGAGATTAAGAAGGTGATCATAATTCCTTGGACTTTGATTCTGACTTTGGTTAAGAAAAGAGAAAAAAACAAGACATTTCCCTCTCCTAACTAGTTAAATTATAGCAGGTGTTCTAAGTAATCGTCCAAGTACGAAATAAAAGTGTTTTTGCGAATATGAACGTGCATCAGAATACCTTTACTGCATTTGTTTTCTGCCCGCAGTTTCTCAGGACGAACCTAATCTATTCCTAATGAAACATTGCATTTTTCACTCAAAAATCAAAGCGAACATTTGGATATAACATATGCCTGTCAGAAATAAGTATCTCACTCCATTCTCATGAAAATATGACACTCCGGTTTAATTAACAAACAAAGCATTCTTTATTATAGGAACAATGTTCTGGTAATAGTTATTTCTAATTCTTCTGTAACGTTCTATTGAATATTGGGGAAAAAATGGTCAACTATCAGTCCCCATCTGACTTGCCACTGTCTCCTGTCCGAATGGATTAATTACCCCGCTGAGTATTTAATGACAGGGAGAAAGCAAACATAACTCCATAATGTTATGTTACGCATCTTTGGTTACACACATTTCAAGGGACACAAGTTGCCATCAAATTGATGGAGTTTCATAAACAGAGAAGCAATCCATTGAATGCAATCTTTCATTTTGCCATTTACTCTCCAAACATTAACAAGTTACATTCATTTTCACCAGCGATCTCAACATCCAGGCAGACGAATTTCATTGATCCATACATCCAGAATATCCTTTAGTGATATTTCTGGTCGAAAATGTTTGCGTGGTTATAAGGTGGTTCATTTAAGAGAGCTGGTAAGATAACCAGGTTTGTTCAGGGAGGGTCGTGTTCAATTAATTGCTTCCGTTTTTATTAATGACGTAACCGTGAGAGTTGATAAGGGCAATGCTGTTGCTGTGTTGCACATAGTATTCCACAATGCGTTCAATCAAATAGATAATGCCAGACTTGTTAAGGATGTTAGAATTGGTACACTGAATATACAGCACCAATAAGGATTCGGAATTGGCTGAGTGACAGAGAATAGCAGTGAATTGTTATTTTCAGCAGGAGGGGGTTTATAGAGGAATTCCCAGGGCCCAGAGTTAGGCCGTCTGCTCATCCTCATATATATTAATGGCCTGGATCTTTGTATACACAAGGAAATAATTTCATAACCTGCGTGTGGCAGGGGATTTAGAAGGTTTTGGAAATGTGAGGGTAGTGTAGAATTTCAAAGAACATAGTTCTTTAGGGGGCAGACAAAATTTAATGCATAGAAGCAAAAAATGATTCGTTACTGTAGGAAGAACACAGAGAGATGAACCAAATTAACTGTTATAATTACAGAGGAAATGCAGAAGTAAGGGGCAATGGGTGTATGTGTATATGTGCATAAATAATTGAAATTGCTGGGGCACTTTGAAAGTGTCTTTCACAAAACATATGGGATCCAGGGCTACATAGTAGGGGCATGGAGTACCAAAAACAAGAAAGTAGAGGCATGGAGCACCGAAAACAAGAAAGCAGAAGCATGGAGTACCGAAAACATGAAAATAGAGGCATGGAGTACCAAAAACAAGAAAGTAGTGGCATTGGGTACCTAACACAAGAAAGTAGGGGCATGGAGTACCAAAAGCAAGAAAGTAGAGGCATGGAGTACCAGAAACAAGAAATTATGGGCACGGAGTACCAAAATCAAGAAAGTAGGGGCATGCAGTACCAAAAACAAGAAAGTAGAGGCATGGAGTACCAAAAACAAGAAAGTAGGGGCATGGAGTACCAAATACAAGAAAGTAGGTGCATGGAGTACCAAAAACAAGAAAGTAGTGGCATTGGGTACCAAACACAAGAAAGTAGGGGCATGGAGTACCAAAACCAAGAAAGTAGAGACATGGAGTACCAGAAACAAGAAAGTATGGGCATGGAGTACCAAAAACAAGAAAGTAGAGGCATGCAGTACCAAAAAAAAGAAAGTAGGGGCATGGAGTACCAAAAACAAGAAAGTAGAGGCATGGAGTACCAAAAACAAGAAAGTATGGGCATGGAGTAGCAAAAACAAGAAGGTAGAGGCATGGAGTACCAAAAACAAGGAAGTAAAGGCATGGAGTACCAAAAACAAGAAAGTAGGGGCATGGAGAACCAAAAACAAGAAAGTAGGGGCATGGAGTACCAAAAACAAGAAAGTAGAGGCATGGAGTTCTTAAAAACAGGAAAGTAGGGGCATGGAGTACCAAAAACAAGAAAGTAGAGGCATGGAGTACCAAAAACAAGAAGGTAGAGGCATGGAGTAACAAAAACAGGAAAGTAGTGGCATGGAGTACCAAAAGTAAGAAAGTAGGGGTATGGAGTACCAAAGACAAGGAAGTAGGGGCATGGAGTACCACAAACAAGAAAGTAGAGGCATGGAGTACCAAAAAGAAGAAAGTAGAGGCATGGAGTAACAAAAACAAGAAAATAGAGGCATGGAGTACCAAAAGCAAGAAAGTAGAGGCTTTGAGTACCAAACACAAGAAGGTAGAGGCATGGAGTAGCAAAAACAAGAAGGTAGAGGCATGGAGTACCAAAAACAAGGAAGTAAAGGCATGGAGTACCAAAAACAAGAAAGTAGGGGCATGGAGTACCAAAAACAAGAAAGTAGGGGCATGGAGTACCAAAAACAAGAAAGTAGAGGCATGGAGTTCCTAAAAACAGGAAAGTAGGGGCATGGAGTACCAAAAACAAGAAAGTAGAGGCATGGAGTACCAAAAACAAGAAGGTAGACGCATGGAGTAACAAAAACAGGAAAGTAGTGGCATGGAGTACCAAAAGTAAGAAAGTAGGGGTATGGAGTACCAAAGACAAGGAAGTAGGGGCATGGAGTACCACAAACAAGAAAGTAGAGGCATGGAGTACCAAAAAGAAGAAAGTAGAGGCATGGAGTAACAAAAACAAGAAAATAGAGGCATGGAGTACCAAAAGCAAGAAAGTAGAGGCTTTGAGTACCAAACACAAGAAGGTAGAGGCATGGAGTAGCAAAAACAAGAAAGCAGGGGCATGGAGTACCAAAAACAAGAAAGTAGGGGCATGGAGTACCAAAAACAAGAAAGTAGTGTCATGGAGTACCAAAAACAAGGAAGTAGAGGCATGGAGTATCAAAAACAAGAAAATAGCGGCATGGAGTATGAAAAACAAGAAAGTAGTGGCATGGAGTACCAAAAACAAGAAAGTAGAGGCATGGAGTACCAAAAACAAGAAAGTAGAGGCATGGAGTACCAAAAACAAGAAAGTAGAGGCATTGAGTATGAAAAACAAGAAAGTAGGGGTATGGAGTACCAAAAACAAGAAAGCTACGTGAAAACTTTACAAACATGTGTTCGGCCCCAACTAGAATATTTTCTCCAGTTTTGGCCAGCACATTTTAGAAAGGAAATAAAGGAATGAGTAGGAGTAGGGGTGGGGGTCGAGGTGGAGGTGCTGTTGGGGGGATGTGGAAGAGTGCAGAAAATGTCACGAGGGTGCTTCTAGGGATAAGAAAGTTGAGTTTGGTAGTCACATTGGGAAGTTAAGACTGTTTTGCTTGGTGAATGGAAGTTTCATAGGAGCTTAATTAGAAATGTTAGGTCCATGGGGGGCCTGGGCAGAGTGGACAGGGGGAAACTGTTCTTATTGGTGAGAGGATTGTAAACCAGGGAGTGCAGGTTGAGCAGAAAAAGAACGAACGGAGACATGAGGAAAAACTTTTTTTTTTTACGCAGCCAGTGCTTAGGTTCTGGAATGAACTGCCTGAGACTTTGCTGGCGGTGATTCAATCAAAGCATTCAACGGGAATTTGTATCATTATCTGAAAATAAAACAAATGTAAAATGCTGAGGATAAAGATAAGGGAATTGCAATAGCTGAATTCGCCCACGTTGGCCAGAAAAGAGGCACTAAAAAGAATTGAATCCTTCCCTGCTGTAGAATTTGATGATTCTATGATGTGTTGGTGCTGCAGACAAATGTCACTCTATGTTCATTTTCGTCGGTTAATGGCTGTGTATGCCTCTTCCAAGGCGACTATTTGATTCCCATCAATAATTTCAAAGGAGAATTGCCTCTGCTGCCCATATAGGCACACCCACAGTGTTGTTAGTGAGGAGGTTCCAGGAGTTTCATTCAGCAACAGTGAAAGAATGGGGATACATTTCCAAGTGACGGTGATGCATGACTCTGAAGATAGCTGGCAGGAGTTGGAACAGCAATTGTTGCCCTTCCCTTATTGCACTTCAGAACGCAGTAGTGAACCACCTTCTTCAGCCACTGCAGCCTATCTTGTAAAGGTATACCTACACTGATAATTGGGAGCGAATTCCAGGATTATGACCCAGCAACAGTGAAGAAACGACGTTATATTAACTAGGAAATATGTTGTTTGTCTTGGAAGAGAACTTGCAGATGCTCTTTTTCCCATGTGTCGTGCTGTCCTTGTTTTTCTAGATGGTAGGCGTAGTAGGCATGGAATATGCCACTGAAGGTGATGCACCAATTCATTTTTTACACAGTATGCGCTGCTGCAACTTTGCATCTGTGTGGAATATTTACGATGGAGGATGAGGTGCTGACCATTGGGTGAACGTTGTTCTAGTTGGTGCCCAACTTCTTAAGAGCTGTTGGAGGCACACTTTCCCAGGCAAGTGGGAAATATTGCATTACAGCCCTGATTTGCGCTTGGTTAATGGTCTTTGGGTAATGCGGAAGTGACTCACTTGTCGCATAGTTGCTAGCCAGAGTCCTAATCGTGTAGCCACATTATTTAGAAGGCTAACCCAATAAAGTGTTTTGTTAATCGTTACAGCCAGAGAAATTATTCGCCATATTTATGAACTTAAATTATGTAATAGAAGATTTAATTATTTTTTTATAATGACACAGAGATAGGCAATGTTTAAGATGTTTTACTGGGTTCGAAATCATTATTTGTCGATTAGAAGAGGGGTAAAACTTTGGGAAATATATTTAAATGTAGTGAAATATCAGGTCATCCATACTGTATCCAAAAAGGGTAAACAGAGTAATATGGTGCTTAATAAAATGGGAACGGTTGAAAATACTGAAAGTCCCAAAGCCCAAGCAGACCCCCGCACATCAATCATTAAAGATTTATGAACATTTGCAGTAAATTTTGAAAAAGTCTAATAGAATGTTGTGACTTGTACTTAGAAGACTAAAATAAATTGTATATGTTGATAGCTTGGGATACGAAAACTACATATATCAGTACACATGTAGTGAAAGCAGTTGTGGGCTGCAAACCTTAGGAAATAATTACTGGCTTGCTGGAAATGAATCATAGGTTTCCCAGAATGGTATCGGGAAAGAAGGGGTTAAATTATAATTGTGAAGAGAAAATTCAAAACTAACGTTCAATTCAGAGGAATATACACGGTTAGGGTTATTTGATCAAAGTTTTAAGCAGAATTTGGAAAACGATTTTCACTGGTTGTGGAGCAATGAACTCGAGGCATAGTCTACAAAATATAGTAAGCCCTTTTGCCCAGGCTGGTCAAGCAGCAACCTGTTATATTCGTAGGAACCGAATAACACCTTATAGCCAAGGTCCGAGTCTCCACCTTCATTAAGATTGTTCTGTTATACCAGGAGGACTGAAACCCTAGTGATGATATGCAAATGACCATGTGAGGTCTCAACATTTATTAAATAGTACATTGCGAATCATGGCAACAAGTGACAGAAAAGCCAGGAAACCTGTGCTGAACACCACCTACCACCCTCCCTTAGTTGACGAATTAATGCTCCCCCGTATTGAACACCATTAGCAAGAAACCAGTAAGCACACTGAATGCTGTATGGGCGGGGGATGTCAATGACCATTACAAAGAACGTTTCTTTCACATGACTAAACTGGCTGAGTTCTGAAGGGCACATCTGCCAGAAATGGTTGCGGTAGATCGTACCTGCACCAAAAGAGGGAGAATATGTTGGTCTCATGTTAACTATCTACCTGTCACATGTGTAAAATCAAAATAATATAAAAATTAGGCTCAGGAGGAGTTCACCGGGCTCCTTGAAATTGTTCCACCAGTCAATAAGATCATGGCTGACCTGATGTGGCCTTAGCTCCAATTTCCCTCATGCCCACACAATGCATTTGACTGCTTTGTCAATCAAAAATCTGCTTAACTCAACGTTGAACTGATTCAAAGACACAGCTCCTATCTGCTCGCTGGAGGAGATAATTCCAGACAGTAATGGCCCTATGAGATCCTGGGCTATCTATACACCAGCTGCAGAAGTTCATGTTGCATATTGGTGATTCCTGGTCCAAAGTGAACCCATACACAGGCTTTGCTGGATTTCCCATGTTAAAGCCACATATGTGGTTTTTCCCTTCCTGAACAACATTAAAACTTGGACTGTACTGCATTGGATTTCTTTTGACGAGCAGGAATGAAGGGAATTCATATGATGATATGGATATCTTTGACCATAGTCATGAATGACTATGCCTACATTGAAAACATTCCATTCATCCCCTTTCTCTTGGGTGGGACAAGCATCGTACGAGCAGAACAATGGGTTCCTTGCCATATCACATGACCCCTTTAAACAAGCATGACAACCATGTAGCCTATTCGCTGTGGTGTTACTGTGGTTCCCAAGCATCTTTGAATGGTACAGTCGTTTAAAAATCAAGGGATACGATTGTTCTCAATACCCACAAGCCATGTCTCTATTTGATTTAATATATAACTACCATACATTAAGCAGACAATGAGCATGGACCTATTTGCTCAGCTGCTCCTTTGTCCTTAATCAGGTTGCTAACAAAATATTGTAAGAACATTACCACTTGAAGTCTAAATATTTCTGAGATCACAACTTAAGATTCCTGGGTTCGATCAATCCAAGAATCCCTTCCGTTGACTTCTTGTGATATTGTTACACACCCACAAATTCTCAATATCTGCATGATTCCACAAGACAGTTCCCACTGTGTCCTAGATATCTATCCATTCCTATAGTTCTCAATTCTTCTACTAAGCATTCCAGTGCAATACATTTCTACTGAAATCTAATCTGTTGTTCCAGTTTACCAACTATCCTAACCCTGCTGCTTCATCAAGAAAATCCTAATCAGCTTCCTAATCAACTAACGTTCAAATGTTTTGCATCCTTTGATCTATGGAATTCATTGCCACAGAAGGCTGTGGAGGCCAAGTTATTGGCTGTATTCAAAACAGGGTTAGATAGGTTCTTTATTGGAAAGGGGATCAAAGGTTACAGGGCGAAGGCGGGAGAATGGCGTCGAGAACCTTATCAGCCATGATTGAATGGCGGAGCAGACTCAATGGACCGAATGGCCTAATTTCTGCTGCTATGATATATGGTCTTTGGAGAACAAGCCTTGGGAAAATAGGAATTCCATAAAATGGAGCAGCTTGTATCTCAGATTATGATATAATCACATGTGTTTATTGGAGCAAATAACATTGGTTTTGCTGGCCATTTACTGTGTTGGGGGCATTCATTGGCTTTGGGGTGGTCAGCCTCAGCTGAACTGTCTGCTTATCCTTTTCACATGCACTGACATATTGAACCACTTCACAAGGTCATGTGAATAACCATAAGTTGTTCACACATGCCTATTCAACACATGCCGTACATCCCTGATGTTCCTTATTTTGGCAGATTTAGGGAGTGTCGATATGGTCCCACACATGTGATACCCCAATTTCAAGTAAAAGTTTACTTCACTGCCCTGATAGACTCTAATTGGCAATTGAACCCTAGCGGTGCCTCTTTCCCTAATTGAAATTCCGGCACTCTCCCTTTATTGGATCGAAAGTGGTAGGGAAACTATTGGAGAAAATTCTGAAGGAGAGAATGTATCTCCAGTTGGAGGGGTGAGGTTTGATTTGCGATAGTCAGCATGGCTTGTCAGACGGAGGTGATGCCTAACAAATTTGAATTCAGTTTTTGAGGAGGTGACCAGTTGTGGAGATGTCACTAGTGCAGTCGATGTAGTGTATATGGATTTCAGCAAAGCCCTTGACAAGTTCCCACAGGGGTGTTCTATAAAAAAGATAAATGCGCATGGGATATTGGGTAATTTGATAAGTTGGATGCAAAATTGGCCTAGTTGTAGGAGACAGAGGGTGATGACAGAAGGATGTTTAAATGACTGGAAAGGCCACCACCTGGATGTTCCCCTCCAAGCCACTCACCGCCCTGACTTAGATATATACCACCGTACATTCACTGTCGCTCGCTTAGCATCCAGGAGTTCCCTTCCTGAAGCACTGAACCACACCAAATGAACTGCAGCGATTAAAGAAGGCAGCTCACCACCACCGTTTCAAGGGAAACTAGGGAGGGGCGATAAATGCTAGCCAAACCAGCGAAACCCACATCTCGTGAATGAATAAAAATTTTTGTAAACTCAAAGATTCAGGTTAGTAGTGAGCTGGAAGGAAATCCTTTCTCCCCAGAGCAGTCTGATTGTTTCGATCTTCACAAAACTGCTCAGCAGCATCAGCGACCTTCGTTTTCTCAATGTTCAAAATATTCTGCCACAAGGTTCACAATGTTTCGCCATCATTAGGCTGATATCCCAAGCAAATCCCAAACTAAAAAAATTTTCGCCATCCAATCTTATGCAATCTCTCTTTTTCTATTTCGAACATGGGATTTGACATGTCTCCCATGAAGAGTATCCGGAATTGCCTTGAGAAGGATTTTTAAATATGAAGAATAAAAGCAATTGAAACATTCAAGTAAAAATAGCTTTGAAATGTTGCCATGTAGCAAGTTTGTTGCAGTTCAACATTTTGAACTGAAATGTGAATGAGGAGTAAGGTGGTTACTAAATGCAAACTCATGACTGGGGTTTCCACGGAAAATGAAACAGTGCCTTTATGATTTCATTTTGTTAGCATAATTCGGCGGAGTTGCAAGGGCACGGAACTTAAATATATTTCCTCCTGACTCTGAATCAACGGCTTTGGGCGTTTAGGGCAAAGTTAAAATCCACTAAATGGCAGGACGAGGAACAGGCCAACTGCCCTTATGTTTGATGTATTTACTTTGGTAACAATCATACAGCAGCGACAATTAACGGTAGGGGGAGCTCACTGATTTTAGTCTTGCATTTATCCTCTGCTGGGTGTCCTCATAGAGAGTAGATGAGAGATAGATTGGAACTGGAAAAAGTTATACTGGAAAGCATTGGCTTCTCAGCCACATAAAAATGTGTCCCATAAATTTACCTCAGCAATGATGTACACGTTATGTGGTGAAGTATTTTGTTTCATTCCTGTCTTCATTGAAAGTAATTAACAAAACATTGGGAGTCTGTTGTGCAGCTTTTCAGAAAAATATATAGAAGCAACAATTATATCAGTGGTAAGAGCATAACCAGGGAAAGATTAGGGTCCATAAGGGAACAAGGCGGCAATCTATGGGCGTAGCCAGAGCACATCCCTAGAGTGTTGAATGAATACTTCACGTCTGTCTTCACCCAAGAGAATGAGGATGATGGTAAAGAACGCGGGGAGAGAGACTGCGAGGTTCTTAAATAAATTGATATAGGATATGACAAGATATTTGAGGTATTGACAGGCTTAAAAATGGACAAATCTGCCGGTCCGGATGATTTTTGTCCCAGAATGCTGAGGGCGGCAAGGTAGAAGATCACAGGGGCTCTGACCAAAATTTTTAATTTCTCTCTGGCCACGGGGGAGGTGCCGGAGGACTGGAGAATAGCTAATGTGGCTCCGCTATTTAAGAAGGGCTGTCGAGATAAGGCAGGGAACCAAAGTCCAGGGAGTCTCATGTCACTGGTAAGGAAACTGTTGAAAATATTCTGAAGGAGAATATCTAACTCCACATAGAGGGGCAAGGTTTGATCAGGGATAGTCAGAATGGCTTTGCTAGAGGGACGTCATGCCTAACAAATTTGATTAAATTTTTAGAGAAGGTGACCAGGTTGTATAGATGAGAGCAGTGCATTTGGTATAGTTTGTAGGATTTCAGCAAAGCCTTTGACAAGATCCCACATGGGAGACTCATAACGAAGGCAAAAGCACATGGGATGCAGGGTAATTTGAAAAGGTGGATTCAAAATTGGCTTAGTTGTATGAGGCAGAGGGTGATGACACTATGTGGGGGTAGGATGAGTAAGTATGTGGGTGACACAAAGATTGTCCGGGTGAGGTTGAGTGTCTTCGGCTACAGGAAGATACAGATGGGATGGTCAAAAGGACAGACAAGTGGCAGATGGAATTTAAACCTGAAAAGTGTGAGATGATACACTTTGGAAGGAGTAATTTGACGAGGAAGTATTCAGTGAACGGCAAGGCACCAGGAAGTTCTCAGGAACAAAGGGAACTTGGCGTGTGTGTACATAGGTCTCTGAAGGCAGAGGGACATGTTAGTGGGGTGGTGAAAATTGCTTATGGGACACTTAATATAATCAATCGAGGCATAGATTAGAAAAGTAGGGTGGTCATGTTGGAGTTGATTAGAACCTTGGTGAGGCCAAACATGGAGTACTGTGTGCAGTTCTGGTTGATACATTATAGGAAGGATGTGATTGCACTCCAGGTGTTGCAGATGCCATTCACCAGGATGTTGCCTGGGATGAAACATTTAAGTTATGAAGAGAGGTTGGATAGACTTGGGTTGTTTTCTTCGGAGCAGAGAAGACTGAGGGGCGACCTGATTGAGGTGTACAAGATTATGAGGGGCATGGACAGGCTGGGTAGGGAGCAGCTGTTCCCCTTTGTTAAAGGGTCAGTCACAGGGGGTCATAAGATCAACTTTTGGGTACGAGGTTTAGAGGAGATGTGAGGAAAAAGATTTTTAACCCAAGGGGTGGTGACTGTCTGGATTGCACTGCCTGGGAGGGTGGTGGAGCAGAGTTGCCTCACATCCTTTAAAAAGTACCTGGATGAGAACTTGGCATGTCATAACATTCAAGGTTTGGGCGAAGTGCTGGTAAACGGGATTATATAGGTAGGCCAGATGCTTCTCAGGTGTCGGTGCAGACTAGTTGGGTTGAGGGGCCTCTTCTGCACGGTGATTCTTTGAGACTGTGGTTCTGTGAAGTATGTGTTTGGCCCAGCCAGCAGCTGAGTTTTGAAAAATGTGCTTATCAATAGCATTACTGAGAGTGGACGCATTTGCATGTAATTGTTTGTAAGTGAGTTTTCAATCCATGCAGAGGGCCGTTAATGGTTTCAATGCGATCCATTTAAGGTGAACTAGCATGATTTGTTGCACTGCAGATTGCAAGTTGGCTCGGGAGAATTTGCCTGCAACATTGCAGCGAACGACAGGCAGGGGCACAGTTCACTGCGTTGTCACAGCTCTTTTGCAAATATTCTACTGTACAGTAGAAAATGATTCATCACATGATACCGTCAGATCCGTGGCACAGAAGTGTTTAAATGAGCCCGGATTTGTCAGAACAAAAGGCGTAAATTTTCCAAGAAGCACAAAAGAAATGAAAACTGCAATCCAACAGGGGTAAATGCCTCGATTTGAAGCCCCCTTGCAGCTTGTCAAGAAACTACTTCAGGACAGTAACTAAACATGGCAATCACCATGAGAGAGAGAGAGAGACAGAGAGAGAGAGGGCAATAGCCAGAGAAAGAATTGGGATGAGAGAGAGAGATAGACGCAGACAGGTGAGAGAGAGGAAAGGGATGGGGAGAAAGAATGAAAAAGCAGGAGTGAGAGATGATAAAGAGATTTCCATCTTTAAAATGGAGGGAGATCCCTCACATGTTTTTTTTTAAATGGAGGGAAATCCTTTCTCTGTCTTTAAAATGGAGGGAGATAACTTTCCTGTTTATAAAATGGACGGATATCCATTCTCCGTCTTTAAAATGGAGGGAGATACCTTTCTTGTTTTTAAAATGCAGGGAAGTCCCTTTCCTGTTTTTTTTCTAATGGAGGGAGGTACATTCTCCATCTTTAGAATGTGATTCTTTTACCTGTCACCTTAAACCAGTGTCTTCTGGTTCTCGGTCCTACTGCCAATGGGAACAGTTTCTCTCGATCGACTGTCTCCACCCATCATCATTTTGAAAACGTCTATCAAATTTCTCCAGCTTCTCTTCTCCAAGGAAAATGAGCCCAGTTTCTCCAATCGATCCACGCCATTGATGTCCCTCATCACTCGATCCATTCTCTGCAATCGTTTCTGCACCTTCTCAAATTCACATCCGTCCTGAAGGGAATGTTTCCCTCGTGTTTGGTGCTGTGTATCTCAGTGTCACCATAGCTGTGTCTCAGTCATGTTCAAAGTACTAATGTCACATTCGCGAGGAGTCAACTCTGTCATAAAGGTCCCAGTGCTGTGGGGACATACAATAGCCACTGTGAACAAACCTAAAATGACCGCCTGGTGTTTGGGTATTTTTCTTACAGAATCTGAGAGAGAGAGGGAGACAGAGAGAACAAAAAAATGATGCGAGCCCCTGCAGAGATCGTGTTTGTTTTGTGTTTATGTGTGGGGGCACGGGTGTTGTGATATCTGTTTTTTTTAAGGGGACTGGGACAAATCATTAAACTTCCAAAGTACAAATTGTTTTTTAACCAATTTTGTAAATTGTTCTCAAAAAAACGTTTCTTTTCCAGTTAAGCGATTATTTTGTGTTTGTTGAAAGAAGCCTGGTTAAAGATTCTTTATGCTTGGGCATAGCAGTATCAAAGGCAAAATGGTGATTATTTGGTGAGTTAATAAACATTCAATGTATTCTAGCGGCCTGTGGAGAAGTGGTGCTAGAATTAACTCCACATACTTACCATCACGGTCCGTGACACCATGGTAAATTTTCCATTCTCATCCTGTACAACGCTGTCAGTTTGCAACACATAAAGATAACATGTATCAGAAATGTCTTTCCTGCATTGACCAGCTCAGTAAGACTACACTCGCAGGCCTCATTCTTACAAATGAATTTATTGACAACGCATGTACACGAATACCTGTGATGGATGTTATACTCTTTAGGAGGGATTGAGCTGATAGAGCAACATAAAAGGTTAGGGATAGGTGACAGCTAAGCAGAGGTTAATTAAAAAGATAACGGGGAAGGAATTGTCTTCTCAGCGACCCAGGTATTGTGTCGCTTACGAACAATTCAGCAATGAAGTACAAGTGCAGCTTTTTAAAAGAACTCCCGAAGCAGCAAATATCTTTTGGCTGGGCCAGCAGCTAAAGGCATTTAAAGAAATTTGCTTACGAATAGGCTTTGCTGAAAGAGGCAGCATTTACGTGAAGTTGTTGGGAAGCGAGTTATTAATTCGTGTAGAGGGCTGTTGATGCTTGAATGCAATCGCTTTAAGAAAGGATAGTATAAATGGCTGCACTGACGGTGGCAAATTGTCTCGATTGAATTTGCCTGCAACATTACAGCGAATGACAGGCAAGGGCACAATTCACAGCAATGTCACTGCTCGCCTGTAAGTGTCCGCTGTAAAGCTGCTAACGTTTATTCGCATGTTACCGACATATTTGTGGCACAGAGGTGTTAAAATGGTATATTTGTCACATCAGAAGACTGATATTTTCAAGATGGAAATATTTTCAAGATGGCACTGCTACAGGAGCAAGTGCCGCTATCCGGATTTGTTTTGCTGTGTGATTGCAAACATATACGCATTGTGACGCAACGCCAAAAGCTTGCTTCAATACAGCATTCTCCAATACTAGCATGGAACCCGCCATTTTGGTGTTATTAATAACAAACTCTAAGCACCTGAGCTAAACAGCGATTGCTTCCAAGTTTCCCGAGTGTCATCAATTGCTGTTCAAATTCAGACAAGCATCAGAGGGGGGAATGCAGCATTTTCCCTTGCTGACTGGCCGTGCACTAACTGGCATGTTGAAAATATCATGTTTGGTAGTTACTATGGTGACGTGATAGTGATTGCCCTTGACATCAAGACAGTGTTTGAAAGAGATTGGCATAAGGAACTCTGGCAAACTGAAATCAATGAAAATAAGTGGAAAACTCTCCACTGCTTTGGCTTCATACCTTGCATGAAGGAATATGGTTGTAGTTGTTGGAAGTCAGTGATCAGTGCACCCGATCATCACTGCAGGAGTTCCTCAGGATAGTGTCCTCGAACCAGCCATCTTCAGCTGCGTCATCAATGATCTTCTTTCCATCATATGGTCAGAAATGTGGATGTTTACTGATGATTGGACAATGTTAAAAACCATTCGCAACTCCTCAGGTACGGAAGCAGTCCATATCCAAATGCAGTAAGAACTCAACAATATTCGGATTTGGGCTGAAATGTGGCAAGAATCTTTCGCGCCACACAAGTGCCAAGTAATGACCATCTCCAGTAAGATAGACTCCAACCATCACCGCTTGGTATGCAATGGCACTACAAACACTGAATACACCAGTGTCAACACCCTAGCGGTT
Source organism: Isurus oxyrinchus (assembly GCA_026770705.1). Lineage (NCBI taxonomy): Eukaryota > Metazoa > Chordata > Chondrichthyes > Lamniformes > Lamnidae > Isurus > Isurus oxyrinchus. The sequence continues at coordinate 60,341 of JANJGN010001070.1, forward strand.
GCCATTGACCAGAAACTGAACTGGATGGTGAGTAGCTTGGAGGGGAGCTTCCAAGTAGCGGTTTCCCATCCCCCTGCTGCCCTTGCCCTTCTATATAGTACTATTCGTGGGCTTGGAAGGTGCGGCTAAAGGAACTTTGGTGAATCCCTGCAGTGCACCTTATTAATGATACATACTGCTGCTACAGTTAGTTAGTGGTGGAGGGAGTGAATGCTGTTGGATGTGGAATCACTCAAGCAGGCTGCTTTGTCCTGGACGGTGTCAAGATTCTTCAGTGTTTTGGGAACTGCTCTCATCCAGACAAGTGTGGAGTATTCCATCACACTCCTTACTGTGCCTTGTAAAAGGTGGAGAGGCGTTGGGGAGACAAATTTTGAGTTTCCCATCGGAAAAACCCACAGAATTCCTAGCCTCTGACCTGCTCTCGTAGTCACGTAATTTCTATGGCTTGCAAATAAACCGCCATCCCTTCCCTGTCACTCGAACTCCCCCCTACATCACCATGGGCACACACACACCCCATTAACTCCAACGATTAAATAAGGCAGCTAACCACCAACACTTCATGGGAATCTAGGGAGGGGCAATAAATGCTGGCAAACCAGCGAAGCCAACATCAAGTCAATGAATTAAAAATATCGCACATTGAAAGCTTCAGGTTAGCAGCGAGCTGGAAGGAAACAATTTTCCCCAGAGCTGTCTGATGGCTCCGATCTTCACGAAGCTGCTCAGCAGCATCAGCGTCCTCCCTTTTCTCCGTGTTACAAATATTCTGCCGCAAGGTTAAACATTTTTCACCATCAATCGGCTGATATCCCAGCAAACGTCAAACTGAAAAAAATTCTCGCCATGAAATATGATGCCATCTCTCTTTTCTTTATTACTTTCATGGGTAGTGAGCATGTCTCGCAATGAGCAGCGTAAGTTGCTCATCCAGAATGGTCTTGACAAGGATCGCTAAATATAAAGAGTGAAAGCAATTGAAACATTGAAGGGAAATTAACCTTGAAATGTTGCCATATCGCAAATTTGTTGCAATTCAACCTTTTGAACTTAATTGTGAATGAGAATTAAGGCGGTTACTAAATGCAAACTCATGACTGGGTTTCAATCAATGACTTTGGGTGTTTAGAGCACGTTGGGAAACTAGTAAATGGCAGAACAATTCACAGGCCAACTGCCGTTGTGATATATGTATTTGCCTCGGTAACAGTCATACAGCAGAGAAAATTCACGGTCGGGGGAGCTCACTATTTTTTTGTCTTGCGTTCATCCTCCAATGGGTGTCTTCCTAAAGAGAAGATGTGAGATAGATGCAATTGGAAAACGTTATGCAGGAAAGCATCGGCTTCTCAGCCACTTAGCCACATAAATATACCTCAGCACTGAAGTACACGTTGCGCAGTTAGGTATATTGCTCCCTTCTGGGATTGTTTGAAAGCAATTAGCAACATATTAGGAGTCCATTGTGCAGCTTTTTTAAAAAAAAAGGTACATAGAAGCAACAAATGTGTTTTGGCTCATACAGCAGCTGAGTGTTGAGAAATGCGCTCATGAATAGGCTTTGCTAAAAGGGAGCGCATGTGCGTCAATTGTTTGGAGGCGAGTTTTCAATCTGTGCAGAGGACTGATGATGGCCTGAATACAATCGCTTTAAGATAGGCGAGCGTGATTTGTTGCATTTGTGATTTGTGAATTTGACTGCAACACTACAGCGAACGACAGGTATGGGCACAGTTGACAGCGATGTCACTGCTCGTTTGCAAGTGTTCGGCTGTGGAGTAGAAAATGTTTGATCACGTGTTACCGACAGATCGGTGGCACAGGATTGTTTAAAAAAGCGGGGAGTTGTGAGAACAAAAGGCGCAAATTTTCACAGAAGCACGAAAGAAATGAAAGCTGCAATCCCACTGGACTAATTGCCCCAGTTGAAACAGTCTTGCAGTGTGTTACTAACCACTTCAGGGCTGTAACTTGACATCGCAGTCAACATGAGGTTTGCGATGGAGAAGCTTCACTGACCAGCATGGGGATCAATCCTGTGAGTTGGGCGTTATATGCACCATGTTCTCAACACATCAGCTAACCATTCATAGCCTTCAAATGTCCCCAGTGAGATCGAGTGACATTCAAATTCAGTCTATCAGTGAGTGGACAACCCAGTATTCTTCCTTACTGTCTGCTCGCGCACCAGCTGGAACATCAGAACTCTCATTTTTGCAAACTCAAAGCTTCAGGTCACCAGTGAGCTGGAAGGACAAGTTTATTCCAAGAGCTGTCTGAAAGTTCCGACCTTCACAAAGCTGCGCAGCAAAAGCTGCGTTCCTCTTCTTTTCTCAGTGCTAAAACTATTCTGCCGAATGCAAACCTCAAGAAGCAAAATTTTGCCTCATTGATAATCTGATATATTGTGCAATATGTTGCATTCAGGCTATCAACAACATCCTACACGAAACAATAACTGGCTTCCCAAAAAACAAACTCTGCATCGTTCTGCAAACCCTATTCTTAAGCGAAGTTTTGAATATGCAGGAAGCTGCTGGCTAGGCCAAAAATCACTTGTTGCTTCAATATGTTTTCTAGAAATGCTACACAACGGACTGTCATAGACCCATACACGTTTACAGCACAGGGGTAGTCTACTCGGCCCATCGTGTCAACAAAGATCTGACTACAGTAACCCCATTTTCCAGCGCTGGACCCATAGCCCTGGAGGCTGTGGCAATGCAATTGAATATCTATATGCTTCTTAACTGTTGCGGGAATGTCTGACACAACCACCCTATCCGGCGGTGCTTTCCAGACTTCCATCATGCTCTGGGTGAAAGAACTTCTCCACTACTCACCTCTTAGCCTTCTAACTCTTACCTAACATCAATGTTCCCGAGCTAATGACCCTCTACCAATGGGAATAGTGCATCATAACAACGGCCCTCATAATCTTATACACTTCTATCAGGTCCGCTGTCAAACTTCGTTCCTGCAAAGAAAACAACCCCAGCCTATCTAATCTTTCCTCTCAACTCACTCTCTCCATCCCAAGCAGCATCCTGGTAGACCTCCTCTGTACCCTCTCCAGTGCAATAACATCCTTCCTATAATGTGGTGACTAGAACTGCATACAGTAGTCCAGTTGTGGCCTAACCAATGTTTTAAACAGTTGCAGCATGACCACCCTGCTCGGCCAATAAAGGAAAGCATCCCATATGCCTGCTTTACCACTTTGGCAACCTGCCTTGCTCCCTCAGGCATCTGTGGATAAGCACACCAAGGTTCCTCTGATCTTCGCTGCTTTCCGAGCACGACCATTCGTAGTGTTAACCCTTGCCGTTTTATCCCTCTGCTAGTGTATTACCTCGCATTTTTCCAATTCCTGAATTCCATTTGCTACTGCTCTACCCACCTGACCAGTTCATTGATATTGTCCTGCAGTTTTCGGCTGTTCTCCTCAATTTACCCCCCTAACCTCTTAATGCTTTGCAAATTAACTTGAAGTAGGAGGAGGGGGATGGGGAGAAAAAAATGCCAAACCGCACAGTGAGTAGTTCATTGTTGAATTACTTGGAAACGACATGTACACTGCATGGCTGTGATGGCAATGATCTCTCAGAAAACTTATTCTCCTTCCAATCCCTCTCAGGCAAACGTTTTATGAAGATTTCCAGCAGAGGTTCAGCTCAAATTAATATTCAACAAACTTTCTGTAATTTCACATCTCTTTACTTGTCAACAGATGCGGGCTGAACTGTCCAGTTTTCCAAGCATTTCTTCTTATTTTTTTTTTAGTTTATGTTGTTGCTTACCACTTACATTTCCATGGTTGTTTTTCTGTGGAGTAGCACATTTGCACTCAGGACTACAAGTGCCTCCTTATAAGATAGTTTTGTCAACATCTGCCATTGGTCTAAGAGGATTTGTCATTCTTATCAGCGCACTATTTTGCATTTGTATCTCACAAGTTTTATTCACTCTCAAGAAATTATGAAATTATATTGCTATTAAGGTCCTTGCAAGTATCTTATCATACTACCTGTTGTAGATCTTGTTAGATGTTATCTCATCTTTTGTTCTTCCTTGTTTCTTTCTCATTCACCGGAACATCTAGTCTTTTTCTATATTTAGTTTTATTTCACCTTAGTTGATGTTTCTCTTCGGTCTGTAGCGTCCTCCTCATCAAATACCTTTTGCAACATGTTCCAGTGATTCCAAAAGGATCTGGCATTCTGTAAGGGTCCCCAGTGCAGGATAACACCCCACCTTTGACACCCCATCCAAAACAGGAATGTCCCATTTTGTGCTGATAAAAGTGTGAATCAGGGACAGCTGGTAGCAATCCTGGGCCCATTCAAACAGACACGAGCCTATCATTGCTGCATCCATCCTCTGCTGCACCGCCTTCAAGGCGTGGTCACATTGAGAGAATGAAACGACTTTTAGTAAATCTCCTGATCTATCTAAAATTCATTTTCATAATTTGATGGTAAAAATGGACATTGTTAAGGACTGAAAACAAGCAGACTGCTATATTATTCCCGTAACACACTCCTGCCAATATTCTGTTCCATTGTTTGTAATATGAATTGATATTAGACACATGGCTTGACCAGCAGCAATTGTGAATCTATATGATTTCGACCCGCCTCAAATTACTCTCATGATCCATTTTGTTAAGTTGTGTAAAGATTCTCATTTACCATCTCACTCATAATTTCAGCTCAATGCACTGACTGACCTTCAGTGACATTGCTCATTGTACTCGTGATCTGGAGTGAACTTGGTTTGTACAATATGATGAGTCTGATGGTGGAGCAAATGATGGGCAAGACATGAACAGTGCGCAGTGGGGGTTGGCAGAGAAAATAATGCAGTGAGATTGGGTGGGGAAAGCGAGCGTGTGCGAGTAGTCGAGAGCAGGCTGGGAAACTGTCGAAGTCAATAAGCAGAATCACGAGAAATGAATGAAGGGGGAGGAGAGTTCTCTCAGCGGCAAAAAATAGAAATGACCAAGTGGAAAACTATTATATTAATCATCGATAACAAAGTTATCACCATTTAAAACTATATTGACATAATATTTCAGAAATCATCTATCTTATTACGGAATGCATCACTTCTTGAATAACATTGAGAAACACAATTATGCTTCCATATGGAGTTCCTCCGTTACATGTACTATAGTGAAATTGACAAAAAGAAATATTATTTTACTAAATGTTGATCGCTATAATTTTCGTATTTGCGTCGACTTTATTTAGGGAATTTTGTGTGCCTCCTGTCGCTTCTTAATTAAACCAGAATATATCGACCCAGTTATAATCATTTATTGTGGTACAAGCAGCGTCAACAGCACTTACATAGCGTTCTTCCTGGCTATACAAGGTTTTCCAGTTCTGTCATTGTCTTCCAAATTTAGACGGATAATAGAGAATTTGTAGTGAGCGATTCCCAGTTTATTCGAATCTAAGTCATGATTTATATGTAATAAGTTGGAAGCTTACGAGTACATTTAAATACAACACTGAAGCTAAAATAAATGTATTAAAAGAGCTTCAGAGGAAAACAGATGTGCCCGCAAGTGTAAATATAGCTACTGCCCAACTGACTGCTCTTCACCGTTCACAGCGCAGCGTCAGTGGAGATAAACAAGGCGAGCAGTTCATCACAATGACTTTTCATCACAACTGAACAAAAATATAAATATAACAGTTTTTAAACGAGTAGATTGCTGGAGCCGGTAGAATGTACAAAAGCGAACATCTGTGAGGGCGAATAGCAAGAGAGTAAGAGTTTCATGATGGAAATGCTGAAGAGAGTTGTAAGGGTAATGGCAAATAAGTAAACAATGTTACCAAATGGAGTTCTGGGTGTCTGCATAGCAACTGACTGAATATAACCTGAAGGAATAAAGAAAGTAAGGTGATCAAAATTACCAAAAACTGCAAAAACCAGCAGCAAACAACATTGAAGCAGATGTAATGACACTGAAATCAACCTAAAGAAGTCCGAATAAGTCATTTGGATTTAAGTGCCGAGAAAAAGAAACCCGGCTGAATCAATATTACCTCTGCAAGTTAATGTCTAAGGAATTACTTTGACTTATTACACACAATAGCTGGGAGTGGATTCATTATCTATGTTATGCAGCGGTGAGTGGGAAATCATCGAGATTTTTAATGAAGACTTTGCCGACTGACTTATTTACTAGCTACATTTGTGATTCACACAATTGTTAACGTTACAAGAAATGAACTTTCTTGCATCAAATGGATGATATCACACTTCTCCACAACAAATGAAATCGTTCACGCACTCGCCGAATCTACCCCTACCTCTTTGTGTATTCTCACTGGAATTTCTGCAGCATAATATCTCCCCGAAACAATTGCATTCTCCAAAACTTTAGACGCCCAGTGCAGGTTACTTCTTAATTCACCCTGCATGAAGCCCCATATAACGGAGCAGTGACGTTGGCAGCGAAATGCTGGACTATGAATCAAAAAGTTCCATTACAAAGTTCTGCCGCATGATGGCGCCATGCCTCATAGATGAGAGATCCTTTCTCCCCGCTTCCTGTAAGGAATCCATCCCATTCTCTCAGTTCCCTCGACTCCGTCGCATCTGTTCTGATGATGCCACTTTCAAAAGCAGTTCCTCTGACATGTACTCCTTCTTCCTTAACCGAGGTTTTCCACCCAGGTTGGTTGACAGTGCCCTTATCCTTGACAGGCCCAACTCCCGCTCATCTGCTCTAACACCTTCCTCTCCTTCCCAGAACCATGATTGGGATCCACTTTGTCTTCACTTATCACCCCAAGAGCATCCGCATTCAAAGGTTCATCCTCCGACATTTCCACCAACTCCATGAGGCTGCCATCACCAAACACAAATTCCCTTCGCCCCAACTGTCGGCATTCCACAGGGACAGTACCCTCCGGGATACCATGCTCCATTCGTCCATCACCCCCTATACCTCAACCCATTCCCAAGGCACCTTCCCATGAATAAGGTGCAACATCTGCACCTTTAATTCCCCTCTCCTCAACGTCCAAGGCCCAAAAGCTCATTTCAAGTGAGGCAGCATTTCACTTGCACGTCCGTCAGTTTAGTCAACTACATTCGCTGCGCCCAAAGCAGTTTCCTCTACATTGGAGAGACGAAACGAACACTGGGTGACTGCTTTGTGGAATACCTTCAGCCTGTCTGCAAGCATGGCTCAGGCCTTCCTGTCGCTTGCCATTTCAACACACCACCCTGCTCTCATGCCTACATCACCGTCCTTGGCTTGCTGCAATGTTCCAGTGAAGATCAAAGCAGATTGGAGGAACAAACACCTCATCTTCCGATTGGGAACTTTGCAGCCTTCCTGACTTAACAGTGAGTTCAACAACTTCAGATCATCAATTCTTTCCTCCACCCCCACCTCCCTTCCGATCCATCCTTTTCTCTCATAATTTATATATTTTTAAAATATATTTTTCTTTTCCAAATTTTTTCTATTAGTATTTTGAGACTAATTTCCATCCATTGTTTTATCGCCACCTTTTAGCCCATTTGGATCCTTTCCCCCTAGTCCATCCCCACTAGAGCCATCTGTCACTTGCTCGTCCTGCTTTCTACCCTTAATGTCACCATTAGCACATCCTTTGCTAATATCACTGCCGTCAACACCCCTTTGTCGTTTTGTCTATGACATCTTTGGCAATCTCGTCTTTGCCTCCACCTATCACTGGCCCTCTATTCAGCTCCACCTGTCCCAACCCCATCAAACAACTCATATTTCACCTTATTTCTCTTTTTCTTTCGTTCTGATGAAGAGTCATAAGGACTCGAAGGTAAACTCTGTATTCCTCTCCACAGATGCTGTCAGACGTTTTGAGTTTTTCCAGCTACTTGTGCTTTAGTTTTTGGTTTCCAGCATTCCACAGTTTTTGCATTTATCTTGGTGCAATAATTTGGTTTTAGTTTCTGACAATAAATGGCTACAAAGCGATCAAAGGTAAAAGCGACTGTGAACCAGAGGGAACAAGTCATGGCTGCAAGAGCCAAAACTATTTTCAGTTTACACACTGGAGTGAGGTATAACAAATTAAGTGATGTAATAAATTCTATTCAGTATAACATCAATGGTGTTGAGTAGTAGACCTGCTGTTACTATTGCCTTTAGGTATTGAGTGATACATTTGGAGAGGCCTCAATTCCCTAATATCAGGATCACAACCACCACAAAGTTGATTCTAGGGAATAGGACCAAACAACATCATCTTAGTAGGAAAATGTCAGAGAAAAATGATTTCAATTTTACAGGGCATGCTGCAAAAATTACGATTATGCAGAAATTACAATAAATCTATTATCATTCCACAGAACATTCCAGGGTGCCCTCAGTTCCTTCATCTAGATCATTAATATATAAAGTGAAAAGTTGTTGTCCCAACACTGACCCCTGCAGAACTCCACTAGTCACCGGCCGCCATCCTGAGAAGGACCCCCTTATCCCCAGTCTCTGCCTCCTGCCAGACAGCCAATCTTCTATCCATGTTAATATCTTGCATATAACAAATGGGCTCCTAGCTTACTGAGCAGCCTCCTGTGCGGCACTTTGTCAATGGCCATCTGGAAGTCCACACTTGTGGGCCACCCTCTGTAAATACCCACACACACTGTTATCACCCACTGTGAATGCTGATATACATTCAAAGCCCCTATGAAAAGATGCAAACACTCCAGCCAGCCTGTCTTAATACAGAACCACTTTCTGGACACACCTTGTAAATACAAACACAGACTCTGGCAACAGTTTATAAATAGTGAAACAATCCCGTGCCAGGCTCGATAAATTCTGTTACACACTTGGGCCACACTCTCTAAATGTTCCAAGACGCACTCAGACCACTCTGTGAAAACAGTGACACAGACTCAGGCCACCCTGCGTAAATACTGACACACTCAGGCCACCCTGTGAAATTACTGAAGCATACTCAGGCCACCCTGTGTAAATACTGACACACTCAGGCCACACTGTAAATATACTGACGCACATTCAGGCCACCCTCTGTAAATACTGACAAACTCAGGCCACCCTCTGTAAATATTGACACACACACACACCCACACCACACTTTGTAAAGACTGACGCATGATTGTGGCATTCACTGAAAATGTTAATACACACTATGTTGTTATGAACCAGCATATCATGTGTGTCAGGTGAATGCCATTCACGCTGGGAAACTTATTAGTGCCATCACAACTATTTTGCAATTTGCACGTATTTAAAAATGTGGACACTGAATTCAGAAATAATAATTGCACTAAGGCTTTTGGAGACTAAAAAGAAAATGAAATTCTAATATTTATTGACAAAATAAAAGAAGGCCAGTCTTCATAAATTCTCATATACATACAAATTATTACTATGCTAACTCCTAAAATCCCCAAGTTAACCGACCTACAGTTACACAACCTTGATTGCAACGGTCCAATCATTGACTTGAAGTTTTAAACAGATCCAGTAAAGTATCTCCATACCCAGGAAAGTGGAATTCCAAATGACTTTTTCCCCAGCTTCAGTTCGGTAGAAATCAGACTTCTGCAGTATTACTGGAAGCTTCCTTAAGGCTATTTCACACACTTCTCCCAATAACATTCTTCTAATATGTAGCCTTATTTTCTTTAATATATTTTTTTCTCTATTATTATATATGTCTTCGAAACTGCAAGCTCCTCACAACACAAAAAAATCTTTAATGTTGTTACTGTTTATTGTCAGTTCCCCTTGGGGGAAAATAAACACACTCGTTGGCCTTACTTTTATGGCTATCTGTAGGCAGTCTGATATCACTTGAAATCTAAATCTCTCTTCACTCATCTGAAATGCAAATTCCCTTCACATCTTTCATTCTCAGCCAACATCAATGTTTACTATTATCATATCAAGCGCCACGCTTATTTACATCAGTCAAATCCTGAAATCTACTTGACTCCAAATGTAATTGCAACACACAGAATGAGCTAACTGTACTTTCCCCAACAAAGCTACTTTATGCTAAACCCTCTGTCAAAAATGACACACTCTCGGGCTACCCTCTGCAAATACTGACCCACATTTGGCCAGCCTCCGTACACTCATGAGCCATCATCTGTAAATATTAACACACTCTCACGTTGCCCTATGTAAATTCTGACGCACTTTTGGCCAGCCTTTGTAAATACTGACAGGCCAACCTCTGCATTACTGACACAGTCTCGTGCCACCCTGTGTAATTACTGACACAATGTCAGGCCACTCTCTGTAAATATTGGCATACTCTTGGCTCACACTCTGTAATTACTCACACACTCTTGGGCATCCCTCTGTTAATACTGAGGGGGAGAGCTTCTGCATGCACTGACAAAGTCACAAGCTGCCCTGTATACATATTCACACTGTCGGCCCACTCCATGTACATACAGTGAAACTATCAGGCCACACACTGTAATGACTGAAAGATTCTCCGGACACCCTCCCGAATCACTGATGCACATTCTCGCCAGCCTCCGTTAAGAGAGACACAGGACAGGCCACCCTTTCTTAGTACCGGCACATTCTTAGGCTGCCTTCTTTACATACTGACGCGCATTTAAGCCACACTCTATTAATATTGACCCGCTTGCGTACCACTCTCTTTGAATACTGACACTCTCGGGCGATTGCAAGTCTAGCTTGGAGTTATCTCTGTGCGTTTGGACGTTGTTGAATGGTAAATGTGTGAAGTGGGCCTGAGTCAAGTTGTGTTAAATGTGTGTGAGTTAACCAAGAAGTTGAGTGTAAGTTACAGTGAAAAGTGAGACTTTGAATGGTTGGAATTAAAGCGTAAGTATACTTTAATTATATATGTCTGCAATAATTATAATTAAATCTTAGTTGTTTAGTATTGATCTTGCATTAAATCTTCGTGAGAAGTTGAAGGATTTCAGGGTGTTGGTTGTGGCACATTTCTAAGAAGCACAAAGGGAATGTGTTTTAAATGAAATAACTTGTCAATTGGAATTTGGAACAGAAGGAAATAAATAAATAAATAAATCGGCCTGAAACAGCGGCCAATCTAAACCAAAAGGAGAAACAGAGCAGTTTGTAGTCAGTAGGTTAGAGTAACATTCAGTGCGGCTCAAAAGCTCGATTCAAAGGCTAAAAATAATTTAAGAAAAAACATTGGTGTAAATGTGGGGGATACTCCGATCATTTTAAATTATAATAGCCTTTACCAAAGTCAGTACATATAAGCAGACAACTGATATGCATTCGGGTTGGTACATCATTATATGATAGCCTGCAGCACGCCGGGAAGATTTATAGCATCCGGCACAATGCCATGTGCAGCATAAAGAGCTGGTTAGGAACGTTAGAAAGGCAGCTGGACTTCCTAGGGAGGCAGGAATAGTGAATGTCAAGGCTCACCAGAAAACAACTGCCCCAGCAGGGCAGGGGGAGGTGGAGACACATTAGGAGACGTGAAAAGGCGCAACCGAAGAATTGCCTATCAACGCCAACCGGAAAGCTGGGGTGGGGTGGGGTGGGGGATGGGGCGGGGGTGAGATCCAACCTGGCAGATATTCACGGGGAACTGATATATAGAAACGTAGAAACGTAGAAGCTAGGAGCAGGAGTAGGCCATTCTGCCCGTCGAGCCTGCTCCGACATTCATTATGGTCAAGGCTGATCATCCAAATCAATAGCCTGTTCCCGATGTCTGCCCATACCAATCTGATCCCTTTCACCGCAAGAGCTATATCTAAGTCCTTCTTGAAAACATACAATGTTTTGGTCTGAACTAATTTCTGCGGTAAAGCATTCTAGAGGCTCACCACTCTCTGGATGAAGAGATTTTTCCTCTTCTCAGTCTTAGATGGTCTACCCCATATCTACAGACAGTGACCGCTGATGCTGCACACCCCGACCATCGGGAACATCCTTCCTTCATCTGTCTAGTCCTGTTACAATTTTATGGTTTTCTATGAGATTCCCCCCTCATTCTTCTGACCTCCAGCGAATATGATCCTAATCGACTCAATCTCTCATCATATGTGAGCCTCGCCATCCCAGGAATCAGTCAGGTAAATCTTTCCTGCAATCCTTCTATAGCAAGTACGTCCTTCCTCAAATAAGGAGACAAAACTGCACATAATATTCCAGGTGAGGTCTCACCAAAGCTCTGTGCAATTGCTGCAAAACACCCCTGTTCCTGTACTCGAATCCTCTGGCTATGAAGGCCAACATACCATTCGCCTTCTTTACCACCTGCTGCACCTGCATGCTTACCTTTAGCGACTGGTGTACAAGGACACCCAGGTCTCATTTCACATTCCCCTCTCTCAATTTATAACCATTCAGATAAGAATCTGCCTTCCTGTTTTGCTACCGAAATGGATGATCTTACAATTTTCCACGTTATACTGCATGTGACATGAATCCAACCATTTGCTTAGCTTGTCCAAATCACGTCTGCATCCTCCGCACAGCACACCCTCCCACCCAGCTGTGTGTCATTTGCAAACCTGGAAATATTGCACTGAATTCCCTCATCTAAATCATTAATATATATTGTGAATAACTGTCTGCCATTTGGAAGAATACCAGTATATTCTTATTCTTTGTTTCCTGTCTGCCAACTAGTTTTCTACCCATCTTCAATACACGATCCCCAACACATGCGCTTTAATTTTACACGCAATGCTCTTATGTGGGACTTTGTCGAAAGCCTTCTGAAACCCAAATAAACCACATCCATTGGCTCACCCTCATCAACTCTAATAGTTAAATCCTCGAAAAATTCCAGTAGATTTGTCAAGCAGGATTTCCCTCTCAAAGATCCATGCTGACTCTGTCTGATTCTGCCAAAGTTTTTCACGTGCTCCGCTATTAATTTTTATATTGCACTCTAGAATTTATCGCACTCCCGACTTCAGGCTGTCTGGTATATAGTACACTGTTTTCTCTCTGCCTACCTTTTAACACTGTGGGGTTACATTGGCTACACTCCAAACTGTAGGAACTGTTCCGGAGTCTAAAGAATCTCGAAAGATGACCACCAATACATCCATTATCTCTAGGGCCACTTCCCTACGTACTCTGGGTTGTAGATTATCAGGCCCTGGCTATTGATCAGACTTCAATGCAATCAAATTCCCCAACATCATTTCCCTACACATACTGATTTCTTTCAGTTCCTCCCTCTCACTAAACCCTTTGTTCCCCAAAGTTTCTTGTATGTTATTTGTATCCTCCTTTGATGAAGGCAGAACCAAAGTATGTACTTAGTTGTCCAGCCATTTAATTGTTCCCCATTATAAATTCCCCTGTTTCTGACTGTAAGGGACCTACATTTGTCTTCACTTTTTCTTTCTCTTCACATATCTATAGAAAATTTTACAGTTATTTTTTATGTTATCTGTGAGCTCACTCTTGCACTCAATTTTCCTCTTCTTAAACAAACCCTTGGTCTTCCTTTGCTGAAATCTAAACTGCTCTGAAACCTCAGGCCTTTTGTTTATTTTCTGGCGCACTTGCATGGCTCTTCCTGTCATTTAATATTATATCTAATTTCCCTTGTAAGCTATAGTTTGGCCAACTTTCCTGTTTTTCTTATGTGCACGACAGGAATAAACAATTGTTGCAGTTCACCCATGCACTCATTGAATGTTTGCCATTGCCTATTCACCGTCAGCCCTTAAAGTAACGTTTCCCAATCCAATGTAGCCAAATCGCGCATCACACAACTGTAGTGTACTTCCGTAATATTCTGGACCCAACTCTCAGAATTAACTACGTAACTCTCATTTTATGAAGAATTCTATATTTTTATGGTCCCTCATCCACAAGGGTCCTCATACAACTAGATTTCCAATTATTATTTTCTCATTAAACGATACCCATTCAATGATGGACTGTTCTCTCATTGCTTTCTCAATGTATTGGTTCATAAAAAAAAACATTCCAAAAACACCAGAACTTCTCCTCTACGGCATTGTAACTCACTTGATTTGCCAAATCTAAATGCATATTAAAGTCAACCATAATTACAAATATACCTTTATTAAAATGCGTCTCTAATATCCTGTTTAATGCCATCCCAACATCATCACTACAGTGTGGTGGTCTATATAAAACGCCCAATAACTTTTTTTTCCCCTTTGTGTTTCTCCGCATTAGCCCTGCAGATTCCACATCACCGGAGCTAATAACATTCCTCACCCTTGCGTTAATTTCCCCTTTAACCAGCAATGCAACTCTACCGCCTGTTCCTTTTTGTCTGTACTTCCGAAATACTGAATACCCCTGGATGTCCAGTTCCCATCCCTGGTCATCTTGCAGCCATGTCTCCGTATTCCCGACTATATCATACCTGTTTACATCTATTTCTGCAGTTAGTTCAACCACTTTGTTGTGAATGCTCCTCGCGTTGGTGCACAAAGCCTTAAGGCTTGTCTTTTTACCATTACTTCCCCCGTTCCCACTATTTTTCATGGAGGCCGTGTTTGGTTCTTACCCTTGATTTCTCTATCACTATACAGGGGGTAAAGGAAATATAGGGAGATAATGGAGCAATGAAGAGAGCACCATTGACCTGCAGGACAGACGGAAGAGCAGTGGTGCCCGAGTGTATGTACCGGGAATTGTAGAATTTTACTATGGAAAAGCAACAGAAAAGGAATGTGACCTCTGAGTCAATACAGCGAGACAGGTGGTGGCGGGAGCTGGGCCAGCATATCGGCAAATTATTGTCACAAAGCCGAACATGTGCAGAGCATAAACCCCGGGAAGACCAGCAGCTGGGATAGCAAGAGCGCTTGAAAGGGCAATGGCGAAATATCCAGATACATTTCACGGGTTTCTCAGCAAATATTCGGGGAAAGACCAAGCGTCCTCTGGTAATGGAACAACTTAGTCGGTGGCTGGAGGCATTCGGGACAACTGGCTGTACTGTTAGCGCCCTTACAATGACGCTGACTGAAGAAATAATAGTGGGATATAGAGGACAGAAGGAAGGGCAGAAGTGCGAGTGTGTATGTGCCAAGGGCTCTTAGAGCTGTCCACTGGAACAGCACCAAAGGAAGAACGTGACCAACGAGTTAATACAGCGAAACTGGAGTTGACTGGTGCTGGGCCGCAATGCGGAGCACTCCTGGACATAAAAAGTGAGCAGGGAACACATATTAGTGACAAAGCATTAAGGAAGGTGTCGACCGTCGGCATTCAAAGAGAAATTTCACATCCCCCACCATCCCCAAAGTTCAGGAATGGTACAAAGAGTGGAGAGAACATTAAAACAGCTGTAAGTAAAATAGCTGAAAGTTGAAAAAAATAGATGCACGCACGTGCAACCCCGCATATTCATTCAACACAGAGCAACGCCCAACAGGACCCTGACGTTACCCAAAGCATGCTGATGGTGGGCAGAGCAATGTGGCCCCCAGCGGGAGGACTGACGAGTTGTGACGATACAGGATCTGCCATAAGCAGGGTCAGTAGGTACCTGAAGGAACTATGTCAACTGTTAAAATCGCTTAGTCAAGAAGTGAAGAAACAGCAGAACATAGTTGAGCAGACTCGAACAGCTGCGGGGATTGAGCCCAGGCAAATACCCAGTGTGGTAGACAAGGTGATGATCAAAATCCCCCCAGACATACCACGATGTCAACCACAGCGGGAAGGGCCGCAGGGACCAGTAATGACCATCGGCACCTGTGTCAGTATAGACACAGTTAATAGCAGAACACCTTCGGTCTGTCCGCAAGCATTACCCAGACCTCCCTGTCGCTTGCTATTTCAACACTCCACTCTGCTCTCATGCCCACATGTCCATCGTTGGCCTGCTGCAATGTTCCAGTGAAGCTCAATGCAAACTGGAGGAACAGCACCTCATCATCCGACTAGTCACTTTACAGCCTTCTCGACTGAATATTTAGTTCCAAAATTTTAGATCATGTACTCTCTCCTCCATTTCCACCCCCTTTCCGATATCCCCCTTTTCTCCCAATAATTTAAATAGATTTTCCTTTCCCACTTATTTCCATTATTTTTAAATGTATTTCCATCCATTGTTTTAGCTCTACATTTTAGCCTATTTTGACCACTTCCCTTCACCCCACACCATCCCAACTAGGGCTATCTGTACCTTGCTTGTCCTGCTTTCTACCCTTCATTAGCATATTCCTTCAACACCTCTTTGAGCTTTTGTCTTTGACATCTTTTGGCTATCTGCACTTATCACTGGCCCCCTATCCAAGCTCTACTTGTCCTACCTCCTTAAACCACCTGATATTTCACCTCTTTTCTATATTTGCTTAGTTCTGTTGAAGATTGATACGAACTCGAAACGTTAGATGTGTTCCTCTCTGCAGATGCTGCAGACAAGCTGAGTTTTTCCAGGTATTTTTATTTCTGTTTAATAACTGAGTTGTTTGCTTCAATGAAGGTGAAGTGGGAACTTCAGAAACAAACTATATCATTGAACGTTGAAACTTGGGCCACGACAGCTGGATCTCGAAATGCATTGGAATACTGGTATTCAGGAAGGGAAAGCAGGCAACATGATCAGGCAGATAAACTGTGCAGCCCTGGCCCAAACTGGAACCCGGTCCGGCGAATGGATTATTGTTAGTAAGGGAAAGAAACTTTGATATGATGATGTACGTCAGGAGCTGGTACCTGTCATCCTACATATATCTGATATATATGTTAACCATTGTGGTGCTGGGATTAAACCTGGGAAATTTACACGCAATATTGAAGTGAGTGTTAACACAGCCAGCCCATTTTAAGGTCAGAGACGCACACGCTCTCGGTCTCGTGAATGGGAGGAGAAACACTGGAATCCTCAAATTAATTTCAGTCCGATATGCATTGCAAACATCAAATTATTGTTTCAATGCCATTTTCAAGATACATTTCAAGATATAAACATGTGATTAATCACAGAGAATTTTTCATCGTTATCCTTGTGTTAAGGTTAACCATAAAATCATTGTTCAGTCTAATACTTATTTCCAGTTAATCTCAATTCAATTATTTACAGTAAATATTGAATCACTGTTAGTTGAATTAATTAATAATCGTTTATTGAATAATCATAGTAATTGACTAATCATCGTTCAGTTTCTTCTTCACATTAAAGACTAATAGGGTTTTTTGACCCATGTTGAGAGTGATAATCAAATCAACATAAAACGTTACAATCTAAATTAAATTATTGGTCAGCCCGATAATTACTGTAAATATCTCACGTTTCTCAGGTGCACAAACGAGTAAAACAATGTTGCTCGGGGCACACATTTTGCACACATTGAGCTGCCAATTGTATTAGTACATACGCATTTTTAAATCTATCAATGATTGCCGTACATGGCTATGTAATCTTTAGGACAATTCTAGAAGTGAGTACGTCATTACTGTATGCTGTGACAGTAATTTTAAATATTTGATTATTGAAAGTACAATAATAACAGCGAACATATAGTTTTTTCTTTGTCCAATAAACACATAACGATTTGCCATTGCAATAATAATGGAAATGCCATAAGGCATCGGAGCAGAAGTCAGACATTCGGCCCATGAAGTCTGCTCATCATACAATGATATCATGGCTGACCTCATAATCCTCAACGCCACTTCCCTGCCTTTTTCCGCATCACCGTTGTATTCCTTACTGGTTAAAAATCTATCTCAGCCTTGAATGCACTTAACCACTCAGCATCTACAGCCCTCTGTGCTAAATAATTGCACGGATGAACTACCCTGTGAGAGGATAAAAAATATTCCTAATCAATCTCCAAAATGGGCGACCCCGCAATCAAAGATTATGCCCTCTGGTCCTAGACTCCACCACAATGTGAATCAGCCTCTAGGCATCCACCCTGCCAAGCATCCAAATAATCTTATATGTTTCAAGAAAGCCACCTTTGATTTTGTGAAAATCCAATGTACAGAACGTCATAAGAAAATTCCTGCCTAACCTGAGTCAAACTGGTGAAATTTCCCTGGAATGCCCCCATTGTCAGTACATCTTTCTTAGATAAGGGAAGCAAAACTTTTCACAGAATTTTAGGTGTGGTCTAACTGGTGCCTTTTATTATTTCAGCAAGACTTCCATATTTGATATCACATTCCATTTGAATTAAAGGCCAACATTTCATTTGCCTCCCTTGCTACCTGTTTAACTTGTATGCTAACTTTTTTTTGATTCAGGAATGAGGACCCCCGAATCCCTCTGTTCTGCAGCTCTGAAGTCTTTATCCGTTTTATTAATATTCAGACCTTTTTATTCCTGCCAGTGTGCAAAACCTCAATTGTTCACACCTCAAATTCCATCTGCCATTTTTTTGCTCACACACTAAACTGTCTATAACCCTTTGTGTCACCCTCACCACATGTCTTCCAAACTATTTGTGTGTCATTCACAAGCATTCACTTTCCTTATCTAAGTCATTAATGTATAATGTAAATTACAGTGGCCCCAGCACTTATCCCTCTGGCACACCACAAGTGACAGTTTGCCATCCTGAAATTGCCCCCTTACACCAAATTTATGTCTTCAATTTGTTAGCCAAACCTTTATCCACGCTAATAAAATACCCCAGCACCATGTGGGTATTCGCACCGCCCTTTCCTCCTTGCCTGCTCTGTCAAAAGTCTTATTCTATTAAGTAGCCTTAGGTGCAGCACCCTGCCAAATGCCTTGTGCAAATTCAAATACATTGCATCTGCTGGTTCCCCATTGTCTACGCTGCTTTTTACCCTCTCAAGGAACTGGAATAAATTGGGCAGGTGTGATTTTCACTTCATGTATTCATGCTGACTCAGCTTAATCATATTATGCATTTATAGAAGCTCTGCTATTATGTCCTTTATAATAGAATCCACGCTTTTTCTCAATGAGGGATGCAGTTATAGCTCGGAAAAGTGACAAGCCTTTGGTCTGGCATTCATCCGGACACATGCAAGAATACCAATAAAATGAGGGAAACTACAATCAATACTGTATGAGAAGAGAATGCTTTTTAGTTGTCAAGTATCTTTGCAGGGCGAATGCACCACTGATGGTGCCTGTTGATTAACAGCCAAAATTTGTTGTAAGTTTAAGCAGGGCAGCAAAACCCTGATTTGTCAAAGCCTTGCCCTGAAGAATGAGTCAAAGAATGTCGTTTGCTTTTTTTTATTTCAAACAGACGCAGTGCACGTCCATGTTATTCCTGTCTGCAAATAACAGGAAGCTGCTAACAAGCCAACAAATACATTCCACCAATCACACAAACGAGTAAGGTGGTACATCAATTTCAGTAACCGTGCCATGCGAGCTATGTAGGCAGTAGGTCGCAAAGACTGGCACATTGCATCAAACAGCATGTCCCGGCTGCCATTTGCAATGGGGAAGATACAGATCATACCTAATCAGCCCATCTTGTGAAGCTCAAGACAAAGTGTCAAACATCAGATGTGGTTCTGCGATTCAACAACATTTTGCAAATAACCTTAAATGTGCCAACGATTACCCTGAAAAAACAAATTGAGATTGCCAGTCAGGCTCGCGATGTGGCGCAGGTGCATGCATTGGAAGCTACGTTTATGATTACAATGACCCCTTTGTAGACGGGAAGAAGATGAAAATGTGCTGCCTGTTTCAGCAAAATAAAATGTGTCACAGCCATTCGCTTACTCTGTCGTCAGGGCAATACCTTGGCCAATCAGGGTCAAGCAGCCTCTTCTAAATTCCAGACAATGCCTCGCAGTTAACTGTCAGTTACCATCAATGATGCATTCGCCATGACAACACTATTTGCAAACCAATCAGCAATCTCTTCGCATAAAATCGAAATTATTGTGTTCCCCTAGCATTCTGGCAAGTGTCCTGATGAGTGCAAGATGGAAAGCTTGGACAATGTTCTTTTAGCAACAATACTCAACGTCTTCCTTAACGAGGTTAGGTCAATTGTCTCTGGAAATAAGTGGTTAATGATAATCAAATTATCAGAGTCCAATAATATCAGTAACTGCTAATTTGTGTCTAGTTCGCTGCGCCCAGGAAATATTAAATCACACTTCAATACAATGAAATTACACATAATTTGACGGATTTGCCAATAGACACAATGAATATGAACGTATTGCTTAATAGAGTAAACAGAGTTAACATATAACTTTTGTTCAGTTGAATAATGAAAATTCATATATACATTTATCTTGAGCCTAAATAATGAATCATTCAGGTCAATAATCACTTGCTATTTCCAATTAAAATGCGTTGAAATAATTACAAAAATCTAACAACTCTAAGTCCCAGCAATTTGTTTTTCAAAGAATCACAGTTTCACAGAATCTCACAGTAAAGCAGTGGCCCTTCAGCCCATCGAGTCTGTACCGAACCGTGAGAAACACCTGACCTATCTAGCTAATCCCATTTACCAGCACTTGGCCCATAGCCTTGTATGTTATGACGTGCCAAGTGCTCATCCAGGTGCTTTTTAAAGGATGTGAGGCAACTCGCATCCATCACCCTTCCAGACCATCCCCACCCTCTGGGTAAAAAGTTTTTACCTCACAACTCCCCTAAATCTCCCGCCCATCAACATGAACTTATGTCACCTCGCGACTGGCCCTTCACATAAGAGGAACAGCTGCTCCCTATCCATGTCCCTCATAATCTTGTACACCTCGATTCTGTCGGCCCCCAGTCTTCTCTGCTCCAACGAAAACAACACAAGTCTATCAAACCACTCTTCATATCTGTCGTATCCCTTCAGAACATGAAGTTATTATGGCCATTCCAGTGAAAGAAGGCATTTGACAGTTTGTATACTGCATTAACAACTACACAAATTTGGCAGTGCCCAATTATGCTAAGTAATTTAAGGCAGCCGTCGACCCAAGCGGTCTAGGCATTGGGGCGTTACTGTTACAAGATGAGACTGGAATTGAAAAAAAACTGATAGGGTTTTTTTTAACAGACGCTGAAAATACAAATCAGAAGATATTCAACGATGGAAAAGAGACATTGGGTATGGTGTTCACACTGCAGCGTTTTGAAATTTATGATGCAAACAATTCATCAGAAACAATTCTTTTCATAAGCCACAAACCTTTGAATATTTTGGCCAAACTTCGAAACAAAATTGCAAGTCTTTTCAGGTGAAGCCTATTATTACACCCAATTACATTAAGATTGCATATTTTGCCGGTAGAGAAAATCTGCTCCATGATCCGTTAACATGAGTTTGAAGCTTCAAAAGGACAATAGGAAATTATAAAACATGGACACTTAACTGGAATGATTTATGTTGATAGCAAGGACTACGGAGGTGGATGTTATGATTGGATATTGTGTGTATAAAGGTATTGGAAATTATTTTAAAATTGGAATTGTACCATGATCGACGTTAAAGTGTGTGCCTGTGTGCATCCGTTTTGACTAAATTGGATTAAATTCAACCAGTGTGGATGCTTTCATGCGTAGTAATTTGTGACGTTAATTAGATAAACATAAAGATCGAAGGCAAATAGTACAGCTGCATTTTTTGGATGAACCAGACTTAATAATGCCTAAAATTCTGCAAGTTGTTAGGAGACACCAAGAAATGTGCTTAAGCACTAATTAAATTGGTTTAATGGAAGGATTATTGTTAGCAGAAGTAACATTGAAAACCTTCCAATGCAAACGAAAATTCACATTCAAAGGGAAATCTAAATTAAAACCGAGATGAGTTGGGTGTGTGGTGTGGGTCATAGGCATTTAAGATCTAACCGCACTGTAAGCCTAGACCTGTGTTTGCGAAGGAAACAAATTGAATGGAATCTCATTTTGAATTTGCAATGTCAAATCTGTTTTGCCTGGTGCTTCTTTAATGCCTACTGAATATCGTTGCCTTGGTGAAGATTTACCTGGAAGTGATACATTTGGGTTGTATTTAAAAGTTGCTATGGTAGAAACTTGTAGGCATGTGCACATGTTATACTTGTTGTTAAATTAGTACTTCTTTAATTTAATTTGATACCTAAAAAGTCCGGAGGCTTGTTGGTGTTATTTCTGAATTCAGAGCTGCATCACAACATACAAATTGAAAATATAGCTTATAATCGTTGTTCAAGTTTCCCACTCGAGTATAAACAACTCAGCCTTTACCAGCTAATGTGTATTAGCACTGTGTAACACTCTCCCCGCATCTCTCAATCTCTTACTACCTCTCACTCTCTCCCATACTCTCTATCCCCTGCCCTTTCTGTGTCACTCCTCTTCTTCCTCAAACCCTGCCTCTCTCTCTCTGTCTCTCCCTCTGTCTCTCTCTCTTTCTCGCTTTCTCTTTTTCTTTATTATTCTCGCACTCTGTCTCTGTCTGTGGCTCTCTCTCTCTGCCTCTCTCTATCTGTCTCACTTTCACTATCTCTCTCTTTCTTCTCTGTCTTTCCAATGCTCCTTTATACCCCAATGGTGATCCCACTTTCTTAAAACTTTTTCTTACCTCACCTCTTTTGATGACATCACTTCGTCTGAACGTCCCCCCACCCCCACACCCCGTTTTCTGTGAGGATTGTCTTCCCTGTTTCCAACAGAATAATTCCTGTCTCAGTGGTGAACGATAGCGATTGTTGACAGGTAGGCTACGAAGAGGGTAGGTATTTTTTAAGGTATGTTCTTCTATTCAACCAGGGACGAATGGCCATAATGGACAGGCAGCACAGACAAATGAAGTGTTATAGATTAAGACAGGCAAATCTGGAAAAGATCAGCAGGGCTGACAGCGTATATGGAGAAAGTAACATAACTTTTCGAGTCCATATGACTCTCCTTCGGAGCTAAACAGAAGTAGAAATGTCATGGAATTTATACTGTTTAAGGGGGCGGAGCAGGTGAAGCTGGATTGAAGGTTAACAATATGTCAAGACAAAGGAAACATTGACAAAGATGTTGTGTACAAAAGATAAATGGGATGTTAAATGTAATGGTAAGGGCAAAATAAGATGCCTATAATGGCATAAAGCAGAATGTGTGATTAACATAACAAGGGTAAGCTCTCTGTGAAAGAACAACATAGAGCAACTCGCAAGTGGCAGTTATGTTCCTGATTTGGGGAGAGTGGGCGCTGGTTGGTGCGAAAGGATGGCAAAAGGGACAGGTAAAGGGAATAAAAGGGGTGAAAACAATTAATGAATGAATGAAAGTAAAAATGAAAATAAATGGATGAAAAAGTAAAAACACATGCTCAAAAATGGAATTTAAAACGGGGAGTGAATGTACAGGAGCCAGTTCATGCTCTTAAGCTGTTGAACTCAATTTTAAAGCTGGAAACTGTGAAGTTCCCATTTGGAAGATGAGGCGTTCTTCCTCCAGTTGCACTGGGCTTCAAACTAGCACTTTAGCAGGACAACAATGGACATGTGGGCATGAGAACCGTGATGTTAGAAAGTGTTTTTCCTTTTCCCTGCCCAATCAGTAAGGCAAGCCATGATGAACAGACACCCCTGCGAATGGGATTGTTTTTTGTCCAGTCAGGGAGTCGGTTCAATGATTGATTGACAGCTATGCCAATAGGAGGGCATGTTTTCAGCATGGAGGTGGGTTGCTCTGCCCAATACGTGAGCGGTACCCATGCTGATGGAGGATCCCGGCCAATGGCAGGGAGGGAGTTGGGGGGACTGTGGGCTGCGGGTGGTCAGGGGAGGGGGGTATGTGACTCAGAAATGTTCGGATGTGTTTTTCTTTCATACAATAAGTGAGAGTTATCCATGTTGGACAGGCATCCTGGCCAATTGGGAAAGCGGAGATTCCAATCAATCACTCGTGTCTGTGGTAGACAGGCCACCCGGACAATGGAAGCTTTCGGTGAATGAGTTATTTTCATCACTGAAAGAATTGAAGAATTAGAGTAAAGGGATATTTCAGCACATTCTTCAACTGCTGTCTGAATGGAGTCTGTGTCACAGCATAAATCACAGTATTGGTGCAGCAGCTCAGGAGCTGCAGCATGAAGCCCAATTCCTGAACAAACCTATCTAACCATACCGACGTTAACACCAAATCACTCACTCGCGTCCATAAAGAATAAACCATTAATGTTGACCATAACAGGATGAAATTTGCCGAGATTACAAACAGTAAAATGATGGATTTCCTTCGACTCTCCATCTCTGGGTCTCTGGGTCTCTCCCCACTGCTGTGAGTCTGGAGTCTCCTGCGGGCTCTGCTGCTCAGTAAAATGTGTCTGACGGTGAGAACATTGAGCAGCAGAATCAGGACAAATGGGACACCCGGGGTTAGAATGTGATGGAGGAACTCGATTATTGTCCAGAACAGAGAAAACCGAACCTCGGCTGTGACCCAACAAAACCAGGGGAGGTTCCTCAGCCAATACCGATCTCTTAGCATAAAATACCAGAAAACATTCTTTAAACAGCTCAGCACAGTCACTGTTCCCAGAACCACAGCCGCCGTTTTCTTGCTGCAGAATTTGCTTTTCAGCTTCGGGCAACAAATGGCCACAAATCGATCAAAGGTGAATGTGACGGTGAACCAGACAGCACAGTCAGTGGCTGCATAAAGCAGGACGGCATGTATATTGCACACACGGATGAAGTGCAGGAAATCAAAAGTTTCCCCAAAAACTATCGGAATCTGTCTCCATATCACGTCTAATATAATGACCAGCAGATCCGCCACTGCCATGGCCACAAGGTAACAAGTGACACATTTGGCCAGGCCGCAGTTTTTAAACTTCAGGATCACAATTGCGATTACGTTCACTGTAAGGAATGGGGGAAAAAGAGCAATGAAATTATACATCAGGCTGGGGAAGGAGCTGACAGCTTAATTGAAGAGTTATTTATGCTTTCAAACGTTTGAACCTATCCTGTGTTGCATTGTATCAAACTGATTTGAAAGAACCCATGTTAAGTTATTTGATACACTTGAAGCAAGCGGAGATAAAATAACAAAACCCATACCGAAGTAAAGAGGGAGAGAAGGCATCAGCGACGGGGAAGCCTGACGTAAGTTGGGGACACAAAGGTGAACTGTGAGCGAGGGGATAACCAGAGGACCCAGGGATGATGGGAGGATTCATAAACAAAGGGGACCCAAGGGTAACTGGGAGGAGACAGAGGTGAAGGGCGTATTAAGGACAGGAGAGGAATCAGGAAAATACCCACGTTTATTCCCACTTTACTGCGGACTGCAACAAGCTGTATTTATGACAAAACAAAAACAGAATTACCTGGAAAAACTCAGCAGGTCTGGCAGCATCGGCGGAGAAGAAAAGAGTTGACGTTTCGAGTCCTCATGACCCTTCGACAGAACTGTATTTATGACAAGGTGTGTTTAACCAATACAATGCTGCAAATTTTCGGAACAGTTACACACACATGTAAAGGGACATACAGTCACACATATCCGCAGGCACACACACACACACACACACACACACAGACACACACACACACACACACACACACACAAAAAACAGGGCATACAAATACATGCACACACTCATCCAAAAAGAAACACATAAATATACGAACACAAACACACACAATGAAACACGAACATAGGAAACCTCGAGCACAAGCACAAAATAACACACACACAGGGACATACAAACTGAGGGAAAATCACGGACACACATACAGACAAACATACAGACATATACACATTAAACACACAGACACACTCAGAAAAAGATGCATACACATAAACACGAAGAGAAACACAGACATACACATAAACACCCAAACCCTGGCATACACGCAAGCAAACACACAAACGCACACAAAAACATGGATAGAAAAACAGACACGCGGACAACATGCACACACACATGCACGTGCACACAAACACACACACTCATGCAGCATACACAGGTGCACAGACATAAATAATCATACACACAAATACACTGTCTCACACGGACACAATTGAACACACCCAATCACTCATATATACATAGAGAACCAAAAACTTGCAGTCTCACACAATCTCATGCAGTTTTATGCTTCTACACACACGCACACACACACTCACATACACAATCAAACAAAATCACACTCACTCTCAGACACGCACACACACAGAAATGCTGCATATCTCTTGGAACATCACCATATGGAAGTTCCCCTCCAATGCACTCACCATTCTGGTTAAAACTATATCACCGTTCCTTCCCTGTCGCTGCATGAACATCATGGAACTAGCTTTCTAATAGTGCAGTGCGGCGTACCTACACCCAATGGAATGCAGAGCTTCAAGAATGCGGTTCGCCAACACCAACTCAAAGGCAACTAGGAATGAGAAAATAATGTTGGCCCAGCCAGCGAAGTGCATATACTGTGATTATAAATACATAGAAACAGACACACGCATCCATTCACCCAAATACACAAGCACAAACATATACATACACGCACACATGCACGCACACGCACAGCAACACGTGCTCAAACACGCACACATGTGCACACACATGCAGAAACATACACAAACACACCTGCACACAATCTCACGCACACACACACACACACACAAACACACCCATTCGCACTGAATAAATCTCAAGTACTCAGTCATCCACAAAGAGACACACTAACATGCAAATACTCACGCACTCATAAACAGGCAAACATAGAAAAACTCAGAAGCAAAATGTCATACATATACACACACACGTACACACACATAATTCCTCGCAATATTAGTCTGCACCGAAGTGTTGCTTTGGGCTGCAGTCGGGCAGTTAAGTTGAGCTTTGTTGACCATGGAAATTTAAGTTTTAATTTCGGTCAAAATTCTAACCTTTCTTTAATTTAGTAATTCACTAAAAACTGCTGTTCGGGTTGGAAGAAGGTGAGTTTATGCCAGCTTTAAACCAAGGTTTATACGTCCTCTGCTTGCAGCTACAACTAATTAATTGGATAACTGATTTAAACAGGTTTTCACAGATTAGATTCAGAGAGTATCTAAATAGGCCACGTTGTAGTGCTTACATTGTCTGCATTGGAGAGCAGCTTTGGGCTGCAGTAGAATGCCCAATTTGGAGTTTGGTGATTGAGGGAGTTCGCTGAGGAGCGAACGAGGTAACTTTTGAGCAATGTGTGTCCGGTCGGGTAAGTATTTACTACTTTTACCGCTTTGGTATTTAAGGGCTTATTTTGTGGCCCATCGTTTGTAAGGGCTAAATTCTGTGGATGAGGGAAGAAGGGCCCGAGAGTAATTGATATTCTTTGATATTAAGTATCTTCCAAAAGGTTCAATTAAATTTTAAGGGGTAAATCATGGTAGGAGAGCTCAAAGTTGTGGTATGCTTCTCCTGTTCTATGTGGCAAACTAGGAACATTTCCAGTCCCCGGGGCCATCAGGTGCACAGGAGGGGTCTCCAGCTGCAGCTACTGGAGGCCCAGGTTTCAGAACTGGATCGGCGGCTGGAGACACTGTGGGGCATCCACCAACAGAGATTATAGAGAGTTGGTCACACGGCAGGCTAAGAGTCCACAGGCACGAAGGGGATGGGTGACCATCAGACAGACCAAGAGGACCAGGTAGGCAGTGCAGGGATCTACTGTTGCTATTCCCCTGCAAAACAGTTGTGCCGCTTTGGATACAGTTGAGGGGAATGGCCTCTCAGGGGAAAGATGCAACAGCCAAATTCGTTGCAACACAGTTAGCTCTGCTGCACAGGAGACGGGTACAAAGTGTGGGATTGCAGAAGTTTTAGCGGATTCAATTGTAAGGGTCAAGGATGTTTCAGAGCGGTACAGGATGCACTGAAGGGTTAGGGTCAGCAGCCAATCGTTGTGGTACACATTGGTACAAAGGACATAGGAAAAAAATGATGAGGTCCTAAAAGTAGAATATATGAAGTTAGGAAGCAAGTTGAAAAGCAGGACATGAAAGGCATTGATCTCGTGATTACTACCAGTGGCATCGGCTCTTCAGAGTAGAAATAGCAGGATATATCGGATCAATACGCGGCTAAAGAGATGATGTAGGGGGATGGCGTCAGATTCCTGGGACATTGGGACTGTTTTTTTTTGGTGGTGGGACCAGTTCAAATTGGACGGCTTTTATATGGACAGGTGAAAGAGTCATTGGGGAAGTTTTAAATTAAAATGACATGCGGATGGAAAGGAGGCAGATTTGGGGGAAGCAAGGATAAGAAAAACAAAACGGAAAGGGAATAAAATAAGTGATAGGCAGAGACATCGGGGCAAGTAAACAACAGGACCTAAGTGAAAAATAGTGGGAACGGGACAAGTAATGATAAAAAGACAACACTGAAGCATTTGTGCATTAACGCGAGGAGCATTCCAAATAAGGCTGACAAAATACACGCGCAAATAAATGTAAATATGTATGATGTAGTCTCGATTCCGGAGACATGGCTGCAGGGTGACCAAGGATCAGGATTGAACATCAGAGATATTCAGTGTTTAGGATGGACAAACAAAAAGGTAAAGACGGTGCAATTGCATTGCAGATTACAGGAAATTGGCACAATAGTGAGGAAAGACATTAGCTCTGACGATGTGGAGTCTTTCTGGGTAGAGCTGAGAAACACTAAGGAGCAAAAAACGTTGGTGGGGGTTGTATATAGATGACCAAACTGCAGTGGTGATTTTAGCAATGACATTACGCAGGAAAATAGAGATGCATGCACTAAAGGAACATTTGAAATTATGGGTGACTTTAATCTGCGTACAGATTGGGCAAATAGAATTAGTAACAATTCCGGAGAGGAGGAATTCCAGGAATGTAGATGGGATGGTTTTCTGGATCAATACTTTGAGGAGCCAATTAGAGAATAGCCCATACTAGGCTGGGTATTGTGTATAAGAAATGGATAATTGATAATCCTGCTGTGCGAGGCCCCTTGGCAATGATCGACCATCATAATATAGTATTCTTCATCAAGATAGAGAGTTACTTACTTGATTCTGAGGCTCGGGCTCTGAATCTTACTAATGGAATTTATGATGTATGCGGCGCTTGTTGGCTATGATGGATTGGGAAACATTATTTAAAGAGACGGTGGTGGATTGGCAATGCCAAATATTCAAAGAGCAAATGGGTCAACTGCAACAATTGTTTATTCCTGTCTGGTGCAGTAGTAAAATAGGAAAGGTTGGCGAAGGATAACCAATTTATTCAATAAAGAGCAAAATAGATAACGATAGTAAGCTTGTGGAGAATGTAAAAATTTACTGTAACACTTTCTACAATTGTGTGAAGAGAAAAAGCTTGGTGAAGACAAATGTAGGTCGCTTTCAGTCAGAAACAGGGAAAGGTATAATGTGGACTAAAAAAATGGCTGACCAACTAAACACATACTTTGTTTCTGCCTTCACAAAGGAGCACACAAACAAAATTCCAGAAATTTTGGAGATCACAGGCTTTAGTGAGTGGAAGGAGCTGATATAAATCAATATTAGTGGGGGAAAGTTGTTGGGGAACATGATGGGATTGAAAGATAATAAACACGTAGGGCATGATAATCTTCAGCCCTGTTAACTTAAGGAAAATGCCCTAGAAATAGCGGATACCTTGGTGGTCGTCTTCCGAGATTCTATAGACTCTGGACCAGTTCCTACAGATTGCACGGTAGTTCACTCCACGAGTGAAACATTGAAATAAAGAGAAAAGAGGGTATTAAAGGGCACTCTGCCTGATGTCGGTAGTGGGGAAAATTCTAGAGTCCATTCTTAAAGATTTAATAGCTGAGCACGCGGGAAAAAAGTGGCAGAATCGGACAGGATCAACATGCGTTATGAAAGGGAAATCATGCTTCACAAATATACTGGAATTTTTCGAGGATGTAACTATTGGAGTTGAGGGGGAGCCAGTGGAGGTGGTTTACTTGGACTTTCAGAAGGGTTTCGACAACTTCGCACATAAGCGATTAGCGTGTAAAAATAAAGCGCATGGGATTATGGGTAGTGTATTTGGATGGATTGGAAACTGGTTGACAAGAAAAATGAAGAGGAATAAACGGTTCTTATTCTGAATGGCAGGCAGTGGGTAGTCCGGGACCATAGGATCGGTGCAGGGACCCGAGCTAATCGCAATATATGTTAAATAGTTGGATGAGGGAACAAGATGTATTATCTCCAAATTTGCAGATTACACAAAGCTCACTGTTGGGGTGAGGTGGGGGTGAGATTTGAGGAGGATGCAGAGATGTTTCAGTGTGATATTGACAAGCTGGGTGTGTGGGCAAATGA
The DNA here is from genome assembly GCA_026770705.1 of Isurus oxyrinchus. NCBI lineage: Eukaryota > Metazoa > Chordata > Chondrichthyes > Lamniformes > Lamnidae > Isurus > Isurus oxyrinchus. Next base: position 90,570 of record JANJGN010001070.1, read on the forward strand.
ATGGCAGATACAGTATAATGTGGATAAATGTGAGGTATTCTACTTTGGTAGCAAAATCAGGAAGTCAAATTATTATCTGAATGGCTATAAATTGAGAGAAGGGAATGTGCAATGAGACCTGGGTGTCCTCGTACACCAGTCACGGAAGGTAATTATCCATGTGCAGCAGGCGTTAAAGAAGGTATGTTGGCCTTCATAGTGAGAGGATTCGAGTACAGGAGCAGGGAAGTCTTGCTGCAATTATACAGGTCCTTGGTGACCTCACCTGGAATATTGTATGCAGTTTTGGCCTCTTTATCTGAGGAACAATGTTCTTGCTATAGGGGGAGTGCAGCGAAGGTTTACCAGACTGACTCCTGGAATGGCAAGGCTGACCTATGAGGAGAAATTCAGTCGGTTATGATTAAATTCACTGCGGCTCAGAAGAATGAGAGTGGATCGCAATGAAAAGTCTAAAATTCTAAAATGATTGCGCAGGGTAGCTGCGGGAAAGATGTTCCAAATGGTGAGGGATTCCATGACCAGTTGTCACAGCCTGAAGATACGGAGTAGACTGTTTAGGACTGAGATCAAGAGAAATTGCTTCACCCAGAAAGTGGGGGAGCCTGTGGAATTCGGAACCAGAGAAAGTAGTTGAGGCCAAATTTTTGAATGTTTCCGAGAAGGAGTTAGATATAGCTGGTGGGGTGAAAGGCATCAATGGGTATGGGGAGAAAGCGGGAACAGGCTATTGTGTTCAATGATCTGCCCTTTTCAGAATTAATGGTGGAGCAGGCCTGATGGGCCGAATCGCCTACTCCTGCTCCTATTTTCTGTTTTTTTTTGTTTGACACATTCTCACACACAGAGACACAGACACACACACACCCACTCTCACACACACACACACACACACTCACCCACATACACACTCACACACACACACACACACACACACACACTCACACACATACACACACGCACACACACACACACACTCACACACACACACACACTCACACAAACACACATGCACAAACACATACACACACACACACTTTCACACACACACACACACACACGCACAAACACATAAACAATCACACACACACTAACATACAGACACACACACACACTCGCACACACACATTCAAACACACTCTCGCATGTAAGCACACACACAGGAATTCACAGATGGACACAAACTTACACATATTCAAATACTCTCACACACACACAAACACACACAACACACACAAATATAAACTCACAATAGCAGACTTTAGATGATATGCACATTCAGACTCACACACAAGAAACGTGCACACACATTCACAGACAAATACACTTGCTAAGACACACACACGGAATATAAACTTACCTAAGAAAATGAATTAGGGATGGAAATTAAGAAGCTGGCCTTCCAGGGTAACCCACAAATCGTAAACAAGAATTACAAAAATGCACACACACACACACACACACACACACACACACACACACACACACACACACACACACACACACACACACACACACACACACACACACACACACACACACACACACACAGTCAGGAACACACACAAGCACACACTCTCACATGAAACCACACACAGAGAAATGCACACATGTGCACAAACACACACACAGATATAAACTCACAATAACAGACATTAGAGTATACGCTCATTCAGACTCTTTCTCTCTCTCACACACACACACACAGACAAACAGACGCGATAACTGTCATTCACAAGGCCATTTAGGGATCGTAATTAAAAGCTGACCTAGCTGGCGAAGCCATCAAACCATAGAAATGAATTTCAAAATTGGTCCCAAGTGCACACACACACAATCCCACAGCCACACTCTGACGCACACACACACAATGACACACAGACACACACAAACATATACAAGGACGGACAGACATGAACACAATCAGAGTCTCACACACAGACTGACACAAACACACGCACTATCACATGCAAACACTCATACAAACAAACACAGAGTCGAGCACACACCCTAAAATGCAAGCTAGCACACAGGAAGGCACACATGTGTACAAATATGCTCAGATACAAATACTCAGACGCAAAAATACACACACACGCACACACACATGATAGGCGTTATTCACAAGGTCAAAAAGGGATGGGAATTAAAAGCAGAAATGCCAGAGAAATCCACAGATCGTAAAAATGAAATTGAAAAATACCCACAAACACACACACATCCAGACAGTCAAAAACACACAATCAAAGGCAAATACATACACGGAAAGGCACAAATGTGCACAAACCGTTGTACATTCAAATACTCACAAACAAACACGCTCACTCACATGCAGATCAGAAACGCACACACTCACAGAAATTACTGCACTGCTGCACAGGCTGAAATCCATCGCTGGCTCCTAAATTGGCGCCAAGCACTTTAAAAGTGAGAGGGCTGCACTGCAGCTTTATTTGAGTCCAGCTTCCACTTTTCATCCATGAGTCAGCCAAGGCCCCTCACGCAGCCCTGGAGCGGAGGATCAGGCAGTTCACATCAACGGGCCATCCACCCAGGTGACCCTGGGATTACATGGCCCATCCGAACCTTCTCCTCCTGTAACCAATGCAGTTCTAGATACACAGGCCGTGGAGCATGGCACTGCCACAGAGCAGGACCCGAAAGCAGGCCGGGGCCTTACATGCCTCAGCCGTCTAGCCCGGTGAGTAGTGAGTTGCCTTGAGGCAGATTGGGGAACTTCATTAAAAGGCATGGCGGTGGATAGACAATAGTTTGTATTTAAGGAATGACTGTATGCATTTCAAAAGTTATGCATTCCTTTCTTGCGCAAAAATGGTACAGGAACAGTGCACTTACCATGTCAAATAAATAAATAAATATGGCATTAGATCCAAAGTGGACTCATATAAAGTTGGTAGAAAAGTAGCAAGCGTAAGGATTGGGAATAGTTTAGAATGCAGCAAGGGAAAACCAAGGGATTGATGAAGAGGGGGAAAATCCGTCATGAGATTAAATTTGCAAGGAAGATAAAAAGGATCGCAAAACCTTGAAAAGTACGTAAAATGAAATAAAGTTTCTTGAAGGCAAATGTATGCGACTTGCAATCTAAAGCGGGAGAATGTTTAATAGAGAACAACAAAATGACAGAACAATTACATGTCTACTTTAGTTCTGTCTTCATGGAAGAGGGCATAGATAAGTTCCCAGGATGCTGGGGAACAAAGAATCCAGTGGGGAGGAAGAAATGACTGAAAATAGTATTACTAAAACAATTCTGCCAGAGAAATCAAAGGGACTGAAAGCTGATCAATTCTGAGGGCCCGATAATCGACATCCAATTGCACTAAATGAGTAAACCATAGAAATAGTGAATGGGTTGGTTAACCTCTTCCAAAATTTTGTTGAGTCTGGAAGAGCCCCGGCTGCTTGGAGCATGGCAAATTTAACCCTGCTATTTCAAAAATTGGGGAGAGGTTATAAAACTAATTGCAGACTGGTTAGCCTAACATCAGTGGGAGGAAAATTTCGATGGGCCAAACGCAATCAGTAGATTTTGTTCTAGTTGATGATTCCTGTTTCTCTCCTGCCCTGCCGTTCCCAATTTTCTACCTCTTCAAAAGGTTTTTGATAAATTGCCACATCACAGAGTTGGTCCAAATTTAAAACACATGGCATCAAAGCAGGATGGCAAACTGGCTTAGATATTGTCTTCTTGACATAAAGCTGAGAGCAGTGGAGAATGGATGCCTTTCATATTACAATGAAGTGTCCAGGAGATTTCCAGGGCCAATGTTGGTCCCGCTACTCTGGTGACGTATGTTAATGTCAAGGGATTGTGCACACATAGGGAATTATATAAGTTTCAAATTTAGGAAGATCAGCAATTTTAAAACACATTGTGAAGGGCAGTAAGAGACCGCAGGAGTACATGATGTCCCTCAGCAAATGGACAGAAACCTGAAAGATGCAGTTTAACACAGGAAGTGTGATGTGATAGAGTTTGGTAGGAAGGTGGATGAAAAGGAATATGACCTAAAAAGGCCATTTTTAACTCAGGCGCAGGGACAGAGAGACCTGGCTGTGGGGTAGGCTTCTCTTTTTGGGATTCAAAAAACATGTTCCAGGCCAATTTCCAACATCATAAACCTCCCTCCTCCTCCTCATCAAATTCCTGACACATTTCCATCTTGGAGAGACTTCGAGGGTTATGGGTGTTATTTCCGACTCCCTTTTGTGTGTGAGCTCAAGGTTGGAGCCCTGAGATCTCCAATGCCATTGTGGTTGAATTTGTTTAACGACATTGGGGTATCGCTGGAAAATCCATTTTTTTTTTGCCAGTCAATTTTCCCCCTTCAACTGCGTCGATGGCTCGGCCATTTCAGTGTGCAGTTTGGAGTCAAACATATTGCTTTGGTCTGGAGTCATGTGTAGGTCTGAGCATGTAAGGACTGCAGCTTTCCTCCCCTCAAGGAAATTCGTTAACCAGTAGGGTGTTTAGATAAATGCAGAGACCCAGGTTAAAGCTTTGGGGACTAGCGTCGATTGGCAACATGGCAGATAGTGGAATTTTAATTCAGTAAGAATCTGGAATCAGAAGCCTAAAGATGACTATGAATAAATTGTCGGTAGTTATAAAAATCCATTTGGTTCACTAATATCGTTAAGGGAATGGAATCTGCTGTCCTTACACAGTCTGGTCTACGTTTAACTCCAGGGCCACAGCAATAGAAACATAGAACCATAGAAAAGTTACAGCACAGAAGGAGGCCATTCGGTCCATCTTGTCCATGCCAGCCCGTGGACACGCAGGAGCCCATTCTAATGCCACCTTCCTGCACCCGGTCCATAACCCTGCAGCTTACATTACTTAAGGCACAGAACCATATCATTTTTTTAAAAAAAAGTTTAGAGTTTCCACCTCGACCAACAACTTGGGCAGCGAATTCCAGACATCCACTACCGTCTGCGTAAAAACATTCTTCTTCATGTCCCCCCTGCACCTTCTGCCACTTCTCTTGTATCTATGTCCCCTGCTTCTAGAATTCTCCAACAAGGGAAACAATTTTATCCTGTCCACTGTATCTAATCCCCTCATAATTGTGTACACCTCAATAAAGTCATTTTCAGACTTCTTTGTTCTAAGGAAAATAATCGTAACCGATCCAACCTCTCCTCATAGCTACACTTTTCTAACCCTGGCAACATTCTTGCAAACCTCCTCCGCAATCTCTCCAGAGCAATTACGTCCATCCAGTAATGTGGTGACCAGAACTACACACAATACTCCAGTTGTGGCCTCAGCAGTGTTTTATACAATTCCAACATTAAATTGTTCCTTTTATATTCCATAAACCTTCTTTACAACCACGTCTACTTGAACTGCTGCTTACAGGGACCTGTGTACTCATACACCAAGATAGGTCACTTCATCAACCTCTCTTTTTATACCCCATTTATTGTGTAATCTCGGTAACTGTTTGCCCTCTCTAAATGTATGACCTCACAATTCTCTTTGTTTAAATACATCTGCCACGTTACCGCCCACTCCATCCCCAACCTATATAAGTTTTGTTATTATGGCTATCCTTGACACCATGCATTACTCCACCAATCTTTGTGTAAACTGCAAATTTCACAATCATACCTCCCACAATCCCGTCCAAATCGGTAATATATCACACAAGCAGCAACAGTCCAAACACCGAGCCCTGTAGGAACACCACTTGAGACAACTTTCACTTCACTGGGGCATCCATCGACCATTACCTTTTATTTCCTGTTACAAAAGCCAACCTTTTATGCAGTTTGAGACATTAGCCTGAATCCCATGGGCTTTTATTTTCCTGCTCAATCTACCATGTGGGATCTTGTCAAATGCCATTCTAACATCCATGTACACAACATCCACTGCACGACCTTCATCAACCCTTCTTGTCATTTCCTCAAATAATTCACTCAAATTTGTGAGGCAAGACCTCCATTTAACAAATCTACGCTGACCATCACTGACTAGTACATGCCCTTCCAAATGACAACTAATCCTCAGAATTTATTCCACTAATTTTCTCACCACTGATATAAGACTAATGGCCTATAATTGTTTGGAATTTCCTTTGATACATTTTCAGACAATGGAACTACATTTGTAATTCTATACACCTCCGGTAACTTCCCTGTATATTTTGCAGATTGGAAAATCATTCTCAGAGCATATGCTATCTCCTCCCTGAATTTCTTCAACAGCATTGGAAACAATCCATCTGGCCCTGGTAGGTTATCATATTTCAAGTATTTCAACCCTTCGAGTACTTCCTCATCTTTATGACTATCCAGTCCAATATCTCGCAGTGTTCCTCCTGGACTACTTTATCTAAATCTTCCCTGACCTTTGTGAAGATGGAGACAAAATATTCAAAAAGCTTCCCACAGCCTCTGCATCTACACACAAATTTCCATCTAAATTCTGAAAGGTCCCAATATCTCCTTAAATAACGTTTTATCTTTAACTTATTGGTATATTATATTTGAGTTATCTTTAACTTTACTTGCTAATCTTTGTTCATGTCTTCCCTTTGATTTTCTTCTTTCCAATTTTACTTCATCCCAGCACTTCCTATATTCGTCTAGGCTTTCTGCAGTGCTTTGTTCTTTGTGCCAAACATACGCTTTCTTTTTCTGTTTGATCTTTCCTTGTATTCCCCTGGACAATCAGGGGGCTCTAGATTTGACAGCACCACTCTTATTTTTGTAGGGGCCATGTACTTTTATACAATTAGGATCAATGCTTTTTACTGCTTTCCACTGGTTTCCCACTGTTTTATCCTCCAGTCATGCTGTCCAGTCACCTCAGCCAAGTCCCTTCTCATTTCTGCAAAATATTGTCTTCCACGAGTTCAAGACTTTTACTCCTGCCTGATCTCTGGTTGAATCTTTAATGCCTTCTGAACGAGGAAAATTAGGGATGGGCCGTAAGTGCTGGCCTACCCATCGACACCCACATCCCATGAAAGTATAAAATAACATACTGAGACTAGATTCCAATTTCAGTTTCTATTAATTTAATTTAAATTCCACCAGCTGTTGTAGTTGGATTTGACCTCATGTCCCCAAGACATGAGCCTGGCCTTCTGGGTTCTGCCTCTCTGGGTTGAGGATTCTGATCTTTGCAATGCAGGTAATTACTGTTCATCTCGCTGACTCCTGAAACAGTGTTGTTCTGTGTCAGCTGACCCCTTAAATAACATTTGTCTTGGTTTACTCATTAGACATGTCTGTGTCCCCTATTCAGCTCCAGTGCAATCAATCTGCTCTAACATCTGTACCCTGATGCAACAATCATTTCCTGGTCACCCATAAGAGACACTGCCTGTTCTTTGAATATTTATTGACAAAGGAGAGGATTGAAACTCATAAGCAGAACTACAAATTATCACTCGAATAACTCGTAAAATGGCTAATTAACTATGCCCCCAGTTACTTTCCATTTAAGGCAAGGGTAAAAATAATACATTTTAGCTCTTAAGTCTGTCCAACAGGTTAACCTAATATCCCAGACAACAGAATTCAAAATGTCTCATTCCAGCTTCCGTTTCTGTAGACTGCAGGTTTATGTACAAATGCTGGAGGCCTCTGATACTTCTGTTCGGTCCTACAATGTATTCTTCCTGACAGAGAAATCCTTTACCCTTTCGACATCGACCTCGCATTCAAATTTGTTAACGCCATTGTGTCCATGTGTCTTTGTAACTTTACTTGCTCCTAATGCCGCTAATGAATATATTTTCAAGTTGCCACGATGTGTTGTCAATAACCCTTGAGACAAATAAACACGCACCTTTGCTATCTTGTCTGGCTATTTGTATAGAGACTGAGATCCCTTTGATAAACTAAATCCCAACAGCAACTGTATAACACTGCAAATTTATTTTACCCCTTATGTGTTATGCCCTCAATCACGTTTACTCCTTAGCATGTTAAAGAAACGTCTACACTATACATCTGTTTATAACTTCAAATTGCATGTCTGCTTGACTACAAAATGTAATTAATTCACACACACAGACAGAAAATACAACAACTCCGTAAAGCTAATTTTCGATAAAAAAAATAATTATTAAGAAAATACTTTCATGAGTTATCTGACTGCTGATGTGAGACATGAATTGCCACCCTGTCATTTCTGAGGCAATACTGAGGCCGCTGGCATGTGTCCCACCAAACATTTTCTCATACGGCACAAAATGAAACACCTCCCTTCTAACCTACAATACATACCACGAGATTCATGATAGGAACAGCATGAATAACATGCATCTTGACCCTATACAGACTATTCCCTTACACCTGGATGGCAGACCGATGGAGATGCCAGGAGTTACGGGGAGATGCAGCAACCTGCTTCACGGAGCATGGCCAGGATATCCAGCTGACAGAGGTAGAAACGTAGCAGGAGATCATGTTCCTTGAATGTTCCAGGCTCCCTTCAGAGTCCCAGGAGGCAGCTGCCCTCTGATTCATGGAGCACGACCTGGACATCCTCCTGACAGGGGTAGAATGACACAGGCACATACTGTTCCATGAAGGGCCCAAGTTCTGTCAGGGTTGGGAGAGGGGGGTAGGGGAGTGCGGGTGGGGGGATTGAAGGAACCGGGATTTGGAATGAAAACTCTGGCCGGATTGGTAATGTGTAAAAAGTTATGATTTTCTTTAGCCAGAAAGACAGTGATTGGCATAAAGCAAATGCCGAGAGAGATGTGGAAGAAAGTCACTTAGAAAGAGGATTATCTGCATGACATCAAGTCATGGCTGCCTTGTGTGTCTCTCACAAATCCCAGAGCTCCAGACCCACCGCACAGTCCCCCAAACCTCCCGTCCACGAGGAGGAGGTAGGCTTGCCCAAGAAAGCACCATCACCGCCATTGCATTTAACAGGCAACAGCCCAGAGATTCATGCAACACTGGGTGCAACTGCCAAAATAAGGTAGGGACCACAGGGTGATGAGCACAGCATCAGCCATAGGAGGAGGTATCATATTCTGAGATTTGTGTTCATTCTTCCCTCCTGAGCAGGTAGGACTGAAACTGCGGCACCCCTCGGGACAGTGAGAGAAAGCCTCCGGAGTCTCAGTTTGGGATTCATTATTTGTAAACAGAGCAGCAGATATGATGCCATCGACACAATTGCCTGAAACATTGAGGCCTCATTCGCTCTGAATTGTGGAGCTCATGGTGATCATGACTTAGATCTTGACTCTAGTATGGGGAGCCCATGATGAGAAACCATGAGAGATTGAAAAACCTCGTGGTGAGTCAATGCAGCATGTGTGAAATATCCTGCACTGTGGCACCAGCTCAATTGCAGTAGTGGGTGTTGAGCTCAGGGCCCTGAACAGCAGTACCTCATTGGTGGAAGATCAGGACCTCGAGGGAATCCCAGTAGTGAACCAGATGCCCACTCAATCCAACCAACGGGGCACCATCCCCAAGGCTGTGAGATCGTAAAAAGTGGGCGAGGGGCAGGTGAAATTTGAGGGAATCTCCGCCCCTTCTGATTCCTTTATCCATCAGATAGAAGCAACATCTGACACCCGGGTCCAAGTGCGTGAGCTGTTCCTGCAGCAATGCAGGTAGTGCAATCACAGGGAGAGACCCAAAGGTTTCTTGAACGACGAGGCAGACCACCATGATTCTCACAATCATATAGTCACAGAGGTGAGCAGCCTGTTTGCACCTCCTCCGAGGGAAAAAGTTCAATACAACATTAGGAATATACATGAGTGCTCGAAACAGCGGTAGTTAGAGAACGATTTTGTTCACACTGGTGTTTGGGTAACCTATGGATTTTCAGAAATACATGCAACATCTATCTGGTGAAGCCTTGGGGATATTGTCACTGAACAAGTAATCCAGGCGTCCACTTCGATGTTCTTGGCCATGGGTTCAAATTCCTCCATGGCAACTGGTGGAATCTAAACGCTATTATTAAATGTGCAACATAAGTCTGGTTTCAGTAATGGTGGCCGTGAAACCATCATTCATCTTTTTATTGAAAAACAATCTGTTTTCCTAATGTCATTTAGGGAAGGAAATTGCCATCCTTCCCCGGACTGACTCTAGAACTTTAGCAATGTGGTAGACTCTTAAATGCCTTCTGAGATGGCCCAGCAGGGGAAACCATTGAAGAATAATTACGGATTGTCAACGAATACTGGCCTTGCAAGTGACACACTCATATCCCATGAATAATAAAAAAAAATACTTTACATGAGCAATTCGAAATATTCAAACAAGATGTTCAAGTCAACATGTGTTCAGGGGTGGCCATTTTCTCTCCAACAGCTTGTGTGTCGTATCCAGAAAAAATCCCTGTCTTTGATGTTTTGAAATTATACCCTTCTCTTCCATGCCTTGGTTCATCCTCTTCCATGGCAGCCATCATGTGAAGCGATGCTGTATTAAACATTCTCTGGTCATGATGAAGTCCTTCATGGGCTCCTGTGCCCATCACTGGTCACACCATGCCCCTTATCGCCAGCGAGTCTCCCGTGGCCTTTCTGCCTTACAACCCACCACATCATTATCCGCCTCATGTGCTTTCTGATTTACCTCATCATCCACATTCGAGGTAAAGATCCTTTGCTCGCCCTCTTCCAGCTCCAGCGGCAGACTCCTCCACAATGCCATTTTATGGACCATGCAGCAATGTACAATCATACGCCATTCCCTGGATGCTATGGGTTGCAGAGACCTCCCTGAGATGTTGAAGTATCTGAAACACATTTTGAACCAATTACGCGTTCAATGGGTCATTTGTTCATTCTTTAACCCTAACAGGTAGATCCTGGGAAATCATTGGTGAAATTTAATTGAAGCACATTTCGAAAAAGCGAAGAGAAATACCGAGGACTTACCTAAAATTAGCCATGCAGAGCTCTGTTGAGTGCAATGCTAAAATTAGACATGATTTAATTTCTATTTTCTAAGCTGTATAAGTTCATCTTTCTTGACAGAATAAAAAAAAATAAGTATGGCTGTAAATTCCGAACATATTCTATCGATGTTATTCCATTTATCTAAGAAACTAAACATTCTGCATTCTTGACTACATCTCTGGAGTGATCACTTCTGTAGTTTCACGATTGACCCATCGACAGGTTGTAACAGAGAACACGTCTGTCCTGCAGGTAATGCTGCCTAGTGAAATTATTTTCTGTTATTCATGGATGGGATGCGGGCTTCACTGGCTGGGCAAGTATTCATTGTCCATACCTAGTTCCCATTGAAAAGGTGGTACTGAGCTGCCTTCTTGAACCGCTGAGTTCCATCTGGTGTAGGTGCACCTAGAGTGCAGTTAGGAAGGGAGTTCCAGGATTTTGACCCAGCGACATTGAGGAACAGCAATGTATTTTAAAGTCAGGGTAGTTAGTAATTTGGAGGAGAACATCCAGGTAGTGCTGTTCGCAACTATCTGCTCTCCTTGTCTTTCTCGCTTGCACTCGTATTGGGTTTGAAGGTGATGTAGAAAAAGCATTGGTGAATGCTTGGTTTCTATCTTGGAAATGATACAGCCGTTGCTACAATGCGTCCCCGGAGGAGGGAGTGAATGCTTTTGTGTGTGGTGCCAATAAACTAGTCTCCTTTGCCCTGCATTTTGTCAAGTTTCTTGAGTGTTGTGGGAACAGCACTCATCCAGGCAAATGGGGAGTATTCCATCACACTGCTGACTTATCTTTGTAGACGGCAGACAGACTTTGGAGAGTCAGGAATTGAGTTACTCACTGCAGGATTTCCAGCCTCTGACCTGCTCTTGCAGACAAAGTATTTATGTCACTCGTCCATTTCAGTTTCAAGTCAATGGAACCCAAGATATTGATAATGTTCCATTCAGTGCAAGCAATGCCATTAAAAGTCAACGAGTGAGTTTTAAGTTCACTTTTGAGGGTGATGTTCATTGCCGGTTGATTGTGTGCAATGAACGTTACTTGCCACTTTTCAGCCCAAGCCTCGATATCGTACAGCTCTTTTTGCATTTCGACATGGACTGCTACAGTATACACGGAGACGTGAATTGTGCTGAACATTGTGAAATCAACAGCGAACATTTGCACTTCTGACCACGTGATGGAAGGAAGACTTTTCATTAATAAGTTGAAGATGGTTGGGCGAGATCACTTCACTGAGGAAGAACTGCAGTTATGACTTGGAGTTGAGATGACTGACCTCCAACAACCAAAACCATTTTAGTTCTGCTAGGTATGACACCCACCAGTGGATATACCACCCATCACACCCCCACACCAAGCCACCCTCAATGACTCCTGCTTTGCTAGGGCTCCTTGATGCCACACTCTGTCAAACGTGGCCTTGCTGTCAAGGGTCGTCAGCCTTTCCTCATTCTGGCAGTCAAGGTTTTTTGTCCATGCTTCAACCAAGACTGAAATGAGGTCAAACGAGTGGCCCTGGCTGAAACCAAACTAAGTGTCACTGAACAGTTTCTAACTAAGCATGTGCCACGTGATTGACTATTGATGACCGGCAATTTCTGACTTGTATTCCTCCTTTTTATTTCTGTACAGAACATAGCTGGGCAATTTTCCACATTGAAGGGTGTTGTACTTGCCCTGGAACAGCATTTATTTCTGCATTCACGTGATGTGGGTGCCATTAGCCAGGCATTTAATTCACATTCATAATTTCCCCATTAGTGTAATTTCAGAAAGTATTCAAGATTAACTCACATTGCTCTGAGTCTGGAGTCCCATGTAGGCCAGACCAAATAAGGGGCGGGGGATATTTAATTCCCTAAATGACTTTGATGAACAAGATGGATTTCATGGCAATTAGTAATTGCTTCAATTGATTTGAACCTGTGTCACCAGAGCATTAGTCCTGAATTACAAGAGCAGCAACATTAGCACTACACCACCACCTCCCCTAACCAGTGGGTCATTGACAAAGGCCAGTCCAGTAAAAGGAGGAGCTAAGGGAATCTGCACTGTTGTTTTGTGCAGGGAGTTGGAAAGACCTGGCTGTCAGACAGAGCAAGCTGATCGACGGGAGGGATGCAGCTTTGAGAGACGAGGGAAAGTCTTAAATGGGGCTACACCCCTCAGGGTGATGCATCTGAGGTGCACCACATCCCCAATATGGATATATACTTGGCTAATTTTCTGCTGGCACAAAGATATGGATGAAATTAATTTGTAGAGAGAACATGAGGAAGTTAACAAGAAGGGAAACACAATTTTTACAAGTGAATCTGAGCCTGGAAAAGATTTGGAAAAAGGCAAAGGTCTGGAAAATGGAGTATAACGTTGTAAAGTTTAAAATTCCCCATTTTGGCAGGAGGAATAGAGATGAGACATTTTATCTAAATAGTGATATCTTTCAGAACTCCGAGATGCAAAAGGATTGGCGGCTCTTAGTGCATGAATTGCAAGATGCTAGCATGCAGCTACAGCAATTAATTAAGAAAGCTAGTAGAATGTTGTTATTTATTGTGACGAGTATTGAATAAAAACGTTTATAGGCTATGTTTCAGCTGTGCAGAACATGACTGAAAAAAACATGTGTAGTGTGTACAATTTTGGACACCTTAGTTAAGGGGGGTTGTAAATGTGTTGGACGCAATTCAGAGAATGTTTCCCAGAGTAAGAGCTGGAATGGGCAGGTTATCTTATAAATAAAATTTTGGAATGTATCCGCTTGAGTTTAGAAGAGTGTGAGGCGACTCGATTGAAACATATAACATCCTGAGGGAAGTTTACAGAGTGAACATGGAGGGGATTTTTGCTCTTGTGGGAGACACTAGAACTTGGATTCACTGTTTAAAAATAAGGGGTCCCATATTTATAACAGAGATGAGGCCTTTTATTTTTCGAAGGGGGTCGTGAGGTTTTTGAACCCCCCCACCTGAAATGGGGTTGTGAACAAAGCCTTTGAATATTTTTAAGGCAGATTCTTATTAGGTCATCGAGGATAGGATTTATTTTAGATCAGCCATGATCTTATTAAATGGCGGGCCAGGCCCGAGCGGCCGAACGTCAAACTCCTGCTCCTTGTTCATATGTTTGGGGTTCACAGGTTAAGCACTGTGCGGGAACACTAGGCAAGCCGGGGGTGGGGGGATGGGGGTGGGGGTACAACTAGACAAACATTGAAGGATCACACTAGGGTAAATATTTCAGTTTTGTTTGCATAATTGGATTTGTTGTTGGATAAAGATGCGAATGATATTGTTTTTTTATGCTGCTTTTTTCTAACCGGGTGCTGGCCAAGGGGAAGCTGTGACTGGCGTATCAGTTGGATTTAACAGTGCAGAATGGGGGAACCTTGATGGAAAAGGGATGTTGTCCAATGGGAACCGAAGTCTTAGCAAGCTCTTGCCAACAGCAAGAAGGCACCCAGAAAATATCCCATCTGGCTCCAGCTCCTCCCCCTGAAGTATCCTCCGCATTTCTGGTGACAAAGCATTTGTCCTCATGATGGAGATTGTGTAAAGAAAGCACCAGAAATCCATGTACTTCACCACGTGCTCCAGCGTGCACTGGGGTGGGCAGTGGGGGGTGGGTGGGGGTGGGGGGGTTGGTAACAATCGGTGGTTCAGGAATCAGAAACATTGATTCATCACACTGATAGTTGTTAACTCTAGACATGTGGTATTTTCAGATTGTTGCTTGGCAATGGGGACTGATGAGGGTGTGGGTGTTTTGAATTACATTCCGCGGCGGCAGAATTCATCTCCGAGAAGCCATGCTTCAGTTATGAAAAAGATCAGAAGACGGAGGAAATGGTCGACTGCTTCAGAATGGGGGTTTTGTGGCTATTGTTGGGATAGCGAACGTTCACCAACATGTACTGTGCATGGGCACACAGGTATTGTAGTTTAATGTGGTAAGAGATGCTGCTGTTCCTGTATGTCTCCACGTTGGCAAGGGGACTCTGCAGAGCAACATTCAGCAGCGGGATCCTTCTATGCTGGGAAAACCATGGAAATTATAATCCTGCTTCTCCCTGCTGAGGTGAAAAAACAAAGTATTCATCTCACCCGGCATGTATGGTCTCTGTCACCTGCTGGACAGATCGATTGAGATCATCCTTTCAGGAAAGATCCACTCCATCGAAGTTCAATGAAGCTGTGATGTTAACAGCATTTGACAGCACCTTCCTCACCCTGGTATGAGGTTCGCACTTTTATTTAAGTGGATGTAAAAGCTCCTTCACCACTTCCTTGTTGAGTCAGGTTTGCCTCATTCTCTTCTCCTGAGTTAGATGGAGGTTGGTAAAGTGTTCTTGAAAAACTGGGGCTGGATAGGGCACAACCGCCCCCTCCTCCATTTTTTACAGAGCTTTCCCTCTCCATTTGTTGGTCATGTTACAGACTCAGGTGAAAGGTAACTACTATGCCAATAGCTCTCCCCGAGTTTGGTTTCCAAATTCACTGTCCTTCCAGCAATTAGCAGGAGCTCACTACACAGTGAGCTAGAGAAAACCATCAATAACACTTCCACAAACATTTTAATTAAAAAATTCGGTCAAACTCCCCACAGCTGTAGGTTTTGTGCCTAGTCCTTTAAGATAACACTAGTGGTGGTTCGCTGCGTTGCGGGAAAAATGTACAGCTGAGAGTGAGTGACACAAACGTTCAATGGCCAGGAACAATCCGAATTTCATGTATCAAAGCTGCTGAAAACGTCTGTCCAACAAGGAATACCAGTTGGGAGACGCTGGGAAGTCAATGATAGCGCCTCCCGCAGCATTTCATTGCTTGAGCTTCAGAAATCTGGGACAGTGACTGTGACCATCTACAAAGACCAGAATCATGGCCATGGGGAGATATAGCGTGAATTATAATCATGTTGTAATTATATAGACTAAAACTTCAGCAGAGCAATTTGCAAGAATATGCAAAACTAACAGAGCGATTTGATTTAGTCACAGAAGTTAGGCATGGAGGGATCATATCGTAAGAATGAGAATATTATAAGTGAGGTGATACGAGACCAGGAAGCAAAGTAGGTCGGTGAGAACAGAGGTGCTGGGTGAAACGGATTTGGTGTGAGTTAAGAGATGCAAAAAGTAGTTTGGGATTTGTTGGGTCTTATGAAGTGTTGTAAGTGGGAGGACGACCAGGATAACACTGGGATAGTCGATTCTAGCTTGAGACAGAGGTGAGGGTTTATTCAGTAGCTGGGCTGAGGCGGAGATGGTGATGGATGATACTATGGAGAAGGTAGTGGGAAGGATTGGGAGTGCAGAGAATATGGGGCCAATAATCACCTCAGGGTCAAAGGGATCACACATGTTCTGGACAAGCTGGTTCAGTCTAAGATTCTGTTTATAGGGAGCGACATTTCTGACCGAAATTGAAGACAATCTTTCCAAAATTCACAAATCAAGTACAGCAATCAAGTTAAATGTGGTTTATAGAATAAATAACTGGGCAGAGATACTTACTAGGTACACCAACAAGAGCCAGGATGGGATAATAACCTCCTTGTACAACCTGAAAAAAGTAATAGGTGCGATCGGCTGATGGCAAACTATCATAATATGTAGAAAGCGAGTAAAGTGCCAAGGATAAACTTCTGCACATTCTTGTAACATTCCAATCTCTTGCTGTAAGATTCTGATCCATTGTTCGAACATTCAAACCTGTTCTTCTCAGATTCTGATCTCCCCTCTCCCTCTCACTGGTGACGCTGATCACTGCTGGTGTCGGAGTTGATTCTCCCGCTGATGCTATGGGATAATGCATTGAAATATATCCCTTATTAATAGAAGGGGGAAATACCCCAGTGACACAATTAAGACCCATGTAGACTGATATTACTCACAATCGCTGAGCAAACAGATTGCATTAACTCATTTCAATCCAGCACTTTTTTATACCACAATAAACTAGAATATTTACCCGGTCTATGTGGGATGTATGAGTACGACTGAGGGAAGGAATGATGGAAATAGCGGAGGCACCGACCATAACCTTTCAATCCTGGGATTGGTGCTAGAGGCCCTGATGGTTGAAAATGCCGCGTGCTATATTATAGGGCCAATAGGGATTAACCCTGGAACAACAGAGCTGTCATAATAATGGCAGCGGTGGAGTAATTCCAGCAGACCATAATCCTGGCAGAAATAATTGTTTCTTTTTCAGATAAATAGGTTCATAAATGACCAGAAACACGAGCATGTTAATGATTAGTTGTATGTGGTAAACATGATGGAATTCTTTCCCTCAGTAACGAGACGGTTGATTAGGGAAGTTAACATTATGATATCTATATGAACAAAATGTGACCAAGTGCCATTTAAGGAAGTTGCTACTGAAACTGAATGTCTTGGGTTAAAGGGACAGTGACAGATTGGATACACAGTTGGCGAAGAGAGAATTATCAGCGGGAAAAGTTATTCAGACTGGAGAGGAATGTACAGTTTTGTATTAGCGGTCGGTAAGATGATCACTGGTCTGTATGGTAGACCTAAAAATCGTTGGATTCTTTATGAAAGACATCATTTCAAGAACCAGGGGGCACTGTTCTAAAATTAAATGGCTCCCTTTTCTGATATTGATAAGGAGGACCTGGTTTCTCTCAGTGTTCGGCGACTGGATCTTTGCCTCAGAAGGCCGACAGCAGTGGAGATGGTGATGCTGAATCACTTTCAGGCAGATTTGGTTAGGCAAGTGATTCAGATTTTATGGGGTTTGGATGAGAAAGTAGAATTAAAAAGCAAACAGACGAGCCATGATCTTATTGAATGGTGGAGCAGGCTCGAGGAGCCAAATGGTCTAGTATTTTGTATGTCCATAATTGCAGATTACAGGGATCCAGAAATGTAAACAGTAAGGCCCATAGTCATAAACTTCAGGAGATATACAGAGATTGGAGAAATGGAGAGACACAGGGAATGGAAATTTAATTCAGGAGCGTGTGAAGTATACATTTGGGAGGAGGAATGAGGAGAAATAATTTAAACTAAAATGTACAATTTTAAACATTGTGCAGGAATAGAAAGGACACGTGTGCACATTTCTTTATCACTGTGAGAACAAGTTGATAAGATTGTTAAGAATGCACTGAGGGTGTATCAGTTTGTGCATAAAGGCCGAGAGCACAAAAGCAAGAAGCTATGTTGAATTTTCATACAAGACTGGATAATCATAAGCTCAGGATTTGTGCTTAAATCTACTCACTACATATTAGAAAGGATCTCAGAGCCTAGGAGAATTTCAGAGGAGATTCACTGGAATGGTGACAGAGCTAAAAATAATTCAGTTCTGTGGGGAGACTGGAGAAGCTGGACTTGTCCTACTTAGACCAGTGGAATTGAATAGAGGGACGAAATTAATGTGCAGCTTAGGGAGAGTAAGGAGAATCTGTTTTCACTGGAACAAGGAACAGTAACAATGTATACAACAATTGGTAAAATAATTCGAGGCGACAGAAAAAAAGATCATATTTTTATATAGAGTTATTAGAATCTGGAATACACTGCCTGAAGACATGGTGGAAGCTGTTTCAATTGTACTTTTCAAAAGGAAACTGGATGATGACTGGCGAGTGTGGAGGTGGGATTTATGAGACCTACAGGTAAAGTGCAGACAAAGGGATGACATGTCTTTCAAAGGCACCACAGGAACCATGGACCATAGGGATTCCATTCAGTCTGGATATTTCTCCAGTTCTGCGATTTCAGAATGCATTAAGTCCGAATCTCATGTGTACTATAGACGTTCAGCAGTTTTTGAGTCAGAGACTAACCGTTAATTGTTCTCTGATGAAGGTGAAGTAGATCAGCAAACACAAGGGGCTGGTGAGGCGCCTTGTTTTAGCAATGTGTTTAGTGGAGAATGATGTTCCCTCAGGTCACAGACCTCAACTGGTGTCCACTGACAGGGAAGTACTTTGCTTTTAGGGTAAATGAGGTCTCAACTGCCTGCTTAGGTTGCTGTAAAATACACCAAGGCTCTATCTAAAAGACGAGCATGGGAGCTCTCCCCAGAATTCTGGTCTTTATTTCTCCCCCTCCCCCTACAACTGCCCGCAATCAACATTACAGAAAAACAGATTATCTGCTCGTTGGATCTTGTTGTGTGTAAAATAGCTGTCTCTCCCCCAACGTTACAACACTGACTACAATTCAAAACATTTTTACTGGACTTCCAAGTCTCCGGGAGAATTTCCAACGGGCTCCCCGTTTTATTGGTTCAAATGCTTTTGACTGATCATAAAAGGCCGTGTGCTGCTCTGAACACTTGTCTTGCATTTGGTGAGAGACAAATATCATGTCCGTGTTTCCAATTGATGGCCAGAATCCAAATGGGATCTCTGGAAGGATGAACTCACTGACGGGCAGAAGGTGATTGAGAAGGATTCACGTGAGAATCTTCCTCAGAGTGGACTGAAGGGACATGTCCCGATCATTCACAGTGATTGATTTATCACTCATCTTAAACAGTGGAATAATGATGACATTGCTGAACTTTGCCGGTAGGAACTCTGCTCTCAGATTTTTGTAGGAAGGTCTGAGATTTTGAGCAAGACCAACAAGGTCTTGTTGTCAGCAACCTTCAAGATGGCTCTGAGACTTGAGTCACCTGCCAAAGAAAACTTCTGATGCTGGAGAAATTCCACCAGCGGTGTCTCCAGAGGCTGCTTAATGCCAATTGGTGAGAAATGTGAAAATATGCAGCGTCCCCCACGACAACAATTCCTCCTGTATCAAAACTCTGGCCATGTGATATCAGCTCTACTGGTCTGGAGAATGAATTCACATGTCAATTTAACAGCCTCTGAAGCAGAAGCTCCTTTCAAAGCTTGACGAAGTCACCAAGACTCAAGGAGGGCAGATAAAATATTTTAAGGGCACCATGACGGCCACGTTCAAAAGAGGGCAAAACAGGCATCGAATTGTATGGGAGGAGGCTGCCGATAATCATGCCATATGGCAGTGCCTGATCCAATAATCTGCAGCGCAGTCACAGACTAACCATATGAGCTTGCTGTGGAGGAGCGACAAAAACTGAAGGAGATAGAACAGAACAATATCCCCTACCTCAGAGAAATTGCTAACCTCTCTACATGAAGAACTTTGGCCCCAGTATTGAGCTGCTTAGACACCAGTGCACGCAGAAATCATGAAGCCTGTCCGACGGCATCCTCGTTTCAAGGAACTGAAGATGACAAAGAGGATGATGGCGACAATCAGATGATCATAATAATTAATTCCGTTAATAAGTTTAAGATTGAGCAAAGGTTGACTTAAATGTCAACCTTCACAAACCGACTTAATGATTGAACAAATATTGACATCAGTGTCATCCTTCACAAATCAATTTTCTTCACTTCAATCTGAGGAACCATCTATCATGCTGTGTGACACTAACATTTTCCTAAATGGGATAGGTTTCTAACACACCTAACAGTTCAAATCAAGGGCATTTATTCGGCACTGTGGGCCATCAGCAACAGCAGATTTGCTTTCAACCACAATCTGTAAGTTAATGGCCCGGCATATCCCCTACTCCACCATTATCATTATGTATTAGGTAGGACCTCAGCTTCCCAGATTTTTGCAGGAAGGTCTGAGAGTTTGAGAAAGACCAACAACGCTGTTGCTGCAATCGCACTTCGAAATGGCTGTGAGACTTGGATCATCCGCCAAATGCATCTGTTTGTGCTGGAGAAAATGTACCAGCAGAATAGTGGAAATAGAAGAAAATATGAATGTAAGAACATAAGGACATAAGAACTAGGAGCAGGAGTAGGGAATTCAACCACTCGAGTTTGCCCCGCCATTCAATACGATCGTAGCAGATCTAATTTCGCCCTCAACTCCAGTTTCCCACCCACTCCATAACCTTTGAACCCGTTACTAAATAAAAGTCTATCTAAGACCTCCTTAAATGTATTAAGCGCAATGCACCGACTGCACTCTGAGGTAGTGACTTCCACAGCTTCAATATCCTTTGAGAAAAGTAATTCCTCCTCATATCTAATTTAAATCTACCACACCTTAGCCTGAAAATATGGCCTCTCGATTTGGATTGCCCCACAAGGGGAAACTTCCGCTGCACGTCTACTTTGTATATCCCCTTTAGCATCGTTTATGTTTCCATTAGATCTTGTGTCATCCTTCTAACCCCTAGTGGGTATCGGCCTATACTTCTCAATCTGTCCTCAGTAGAAAAGCCCCGCAACTCTGTAATCCAGCAAGTGAATCACCTCTGAACCGCTTCCAATGCAATTACATCATTCCTCAAATAAGGGGATCAAAACTGTGCACAGTACTCCAGGTGTGGTCTCACCAATGCCTTGTATAGTTGCAACCACACTTCCATATTTTTATTCTCTACTCCTTTAGTAATAAATGCCAAAATTCCCTTTGGCTCCCTTATTACCTGCTGTACCTGCATAGTACCTTTCAGCGTTTCATGCATTTGGACACCCAGATCCCGCTGAACTGGCACATTCGGAAGTTTCTCTACAATTAAATAATAAGTCACCATGTCATTCTTCCGGCCAAAATGGACAGCCTCACACTTATCAACGTTAAACTCCATCTGCCAACTTTTTGCCAGTTCACCTAACCTGTCCATATTTATTTGTAAATTTCTTATTTATTCATTGCAACTTCCTTTCCCACCTATTTTGGTGTAATCTGCAAATTTGCCTATAGTACTTTCTATGCCTGAATCCGAGTCATTAACATATTCTCTGGTCATGGCCCTGGATTAGTAACCCAGAGAGTTGAATGCTCAAATCCGGCAGCTGATCGAATTTAAAATTGGTTGAGAAATTCTGTGATGTAAATATGAATTAAGTAATGCTGACCCGCATTTGGCTATCATCGATTGTTGTAAAACAAAATCAGGCTCACAACTGCTCTTTCAGGATGGAGATCTGTTGTCCTTTCCCAGTCTGGCCTGCAGAAATGTGAGGTTGACTCTTAACCATTCTCAAGGGATGGGGATGCCGATCTTGTCAGGGATGTCATATTTGAGATAATGTAGAAATACTTTGTTTCACCACTCTGTAAGGCATATAGTGGCCCGCTTAGTGCAGCCGAGAAACCTTGATGTTTTGGGATGCCAATGAGTGATTCTTGTCACCAGATTAGAAATTTAAATGACAAAACTCAACGATCAAGCTTTGACTCGCTGTTTATGATTGTTTAATCCCCATCATTGAAACATTTCTTTTTAACTTTTGCAAAAAGTCCAGCAGTCATTCCCAGCATTACGGCAGACCTCAAGGGGCAACTGCCAATCAACCACTCACGCATGCCGAAATTGCATAGCTCCAGAGACCACAAGAAACCATTTTGACACAAAGGATACCTCCTGGAGGCAGGATTCAAGAACGGGAATGGGAGCGGAGAGATGACACAAGTACTATTCACTCAGCAAATGAAAGCACAATGTCTAGTTTTCACATACCATTAGTAGCAACACACATTTGCAGTCATCGGACTATCCGGGGCTCAAATTAATTACCTAACTTTCAGAACCGTGGCCAAGAGAAGGTGGAACTATAACATCATCAATTGTTTTTGGTAGCACCTGAACAATTAAAGATCCTGAAAAATTTGGAACAGAGAAATTTGGTTGTAAGCCGTCTAGTACATCCACTCTTCACTCGCGATGCACTATCGAACTCAAAATGCAGGGGTCAAGCTTCTACAGCAGACGGGAGGAGGGCTTTACCTTTGCAGGCCATTGAGGCTGACAAGGGTGAGTGCATATATTAACAAGTAACCAGGCAGTTATAAAGCAAGTAAATGTGTTGCATGTAATTTTCAGGGGCGTCTGGCTGGTGAACGAAACACTCGGTCTGGGACCAAATGTTTCACTCAACCAATCTCTGCCTTGTGATTTTAATAAGCGAATGCGTTACCTTCTCGGAGTTCATGAGACGGCACCATCGACAAGATGGAGAGCGAGTGACGGTAGAGACAGAGCTGAACCGAATAACAAACTGCTGCTGCACAAATGCAAGACGGCGGCTCAGCAGGAGGCTGGACACAAGAATGAGAGTGGGGATCTCCCCGTCACTGCAGGGTGAATATAAATATATTCACGTTTCATTTTAAAACTTGGGCTTTTCTCCCCTCCTTGGGTTCCTGGCCGGGAAATGATTCAAGAGGAAAAATAAATCCCTTTCATTATTAAAAGTCCCACATTGGGGACAGAAAAAGTGTTATTTTGCCAGGTTTTGTAACAAAATAGATAACCTCAGTTGAAGACATTTTCATTGTCTCCGAATCTCCTAGACTTTCACGGCAGGTGCAGGATTTACATTTTTTCATCAGTCGTGCGCATGATTGTGAATAGGCGTGTGCCGTGTATTCACTGACAATTCCCCATATTGGCAACTTCACTGGAAGTTTGGTGTGAAGGTTACATCCGCGGATCTCAGTGGCGGTCAGATTTTCCCATTGATAAACCGAGATACTACACAAAAGAGGAATGCTTCACGATATGAATGTGCTGATTGGAGGACATTTCAATTTCTTTCATTCAACAAATCTATCAATTTGTTGGTTATTACGCTTCATAATTTCCTGCTTGCAATTGAAGAACAGCGAGTTCAATCAGATAAGGTACCTGGTCATCCTTCCAGTCTCTGAGAAAACTGAAAAAGTCGTAACCCCTCCAGTCCCACATTGTACCCCTTCAGCATTTTCATTTTCACTGAGTGAAGTTAATCCCAGGTTTCTCTACTCTGCAGGACAGGTCAGCCATTCCTCGTTAGTATAGTGGTTAGTATCCCCGCCTGTCACGCGGGAGACCGGGGTTCAATTCCCCGACGGGGAGTAGGTTTAATGCTATTATCTTTAACAGTGGAAAAGCACGAAATTGGAAATTTCTTTGACATTGTTTGAGATGCCGAAAAGAGTCCAGATAAAGACTTCGTCTCAGCGACAGGGAGATTCAGGAACAGCGCCTGTTTTTAGCGATCCCGGAATATTAGTATTGCTTGACAGGAAAGGCCCTTCACACCAACAGTCAGCCGACCGTTCCCTGACACCCGAGGCTGGCTCTATCAGTTCAACTGGTCTGAATCGGAATTTCAGTGAAATCAGTGATTTGGCAGCTTGAAACCAGGACAACTTGCTGAGAGAAGGTATTTTAAAACCGAGAGGAACCGGCCACACTCGACTTAGTAATGACTAACGAAGCAGAATTCATTAGTAATCTGACAATAAACGCGCATCTTGTAAAAAGTGACTGTTACGTGACAGAGTAACTTTCATTATAAACTCTGCTATCACTTTATTAATTTATTAAACGTATTTTCCCTTTACTTCCATTGCTTTTTGACGGCAGCATTTCAGGATCCTGCCTTTAATCCCCGCCCCCTCGCAACTTTTATTTTCTAATCCCATTGCCTGTCCCTCAGTGAACACCATGGTTCTCCTAATTCCAGCTCCATTTTCTGCTCTCTGCACTATCAGCAGCTCCTTAGCACAGAGGTTAATTTCTCTTTTGAAAGATGGTGAAGGCCATTCATATTCCTCTCTCTCCCTCCTCGCCAATCATTCAGTTTTCTTCCTCTTTAAATCTGTTTGTCTCTGGAACTCCCTCGTAACCCTCTTCAATTCCCGACACCAAACCACAACTCAGTCCCTACATTTAACGCACCGACTGTCCCTTTACCGAGGTCATTCCTCGTGATTGCAGGAAGGGTTTAATAAAAAAAAATGTAACCTTCAGCAACTAAGATCAACCCAAAACTATTTCCGCTGACTGGGAATCTAGACCCAGTGCCACCGTCAAAGAGTTAAAGACTGAGTTTTTACCGAGAGAATTAGAAAAAAAGAATTCTACACACAAAGTGTGTGAGAACTCCTGTACACGGCGATTTATCTGCGTGAAATGATCATAGTACAAATTACAGCACTTCAACCGACAATCTTCTGATAACCTTGCACGACACAGGGAAGTAAAACGCCTCATCTAATAGGCCATACGACCATAACAGCAACAATGCAACAAGTATCATTTCTTTTTCCGTAACGTTCAGGAAACTGAATCAGAAGGCAGACAGCGCACATTGTTCACGATTCCCATCCCCTCCTGAATCTGAGTTTCGATATTTTCTATGAACCTTGTTCGTTATTGTGTTGTCTAAACACTGAACCACAAAACCCTCACCAGGATCCCGATACTGGAGTTACTGACAGCTGTCAGTTCATTCAGTGTTAAAAGACGGGAATCGGGCGGAATTGGGAACACATTCCCTGGAAGACCGAGTCCTCTCTAAACTACCGGGAGGGTGAGGGTCAGGAACAGAACAACTGTGACACTCCGCTCTGTTCACTGACTCTTCATCTCTCTCAGTGAAACCAGTGCCAAGAATCATTGATATTAATGGTTCATGAATAGCAAATATCGTGCAGGGAATGATCCCAATTGGGCGACTTTAAGGGAAAAAATTCATCTTTAAAGGCTCTCGCTCCTTGGCCACAGTTTGGGATATTTTCTTCAGCTTCTGATTGCAGTGAAATGTGAAAAGTCCCGCAGTGACATAATGTTTCAGAGATACAGATACAGTAACAATCCTAATATTGAAAAATAATGGCGGACGCTGTATCCATTTTACCCCTAACGTCTCTGATAAAACTGTATGATATTAGGCAGACTGACAGGCTGTTATCAGATGAACACTCAAAACCTGAAGATTCTAAACATCGGCCAAGTGCGACCCTGCCTCAGCTTTTCAGCTGTTGAAACCATCTCCATGACTTTGTACACTCCAGACTCGACCATTCCAGTGTTCACCTAGCCGGCCTCCCATCCTCCATCCCACACATACCTGTGCTCATCCAGAATTCTGCTGCCTGGAATATCACCTGAACCAAGTCCGGTTCACCAATCACCCCCGTGCTTGTTGACCGACACTAGCTCCTGCCCGGGAAATGCCTCAATTTTAAAACGCTCATCCTTACTTTAAAATCTCTCCATGACTTCGGCCCCTCATTTCTCTGTAACCTCCTCCAGCCCAACAAATCTTCCAGATTCCTCCTGTTTTGCCATCTTGTGCATTCCGGGTTTGAATCTCTACAGCATTGACAACCGTGCATTCAGCTGACATGGTCCAAAATTTTGGACTCCCTCTGTAAACCGCTCCACTTCTCCAGCTCCCTCTCATTTTTAGGAAGCCCCTTATAGTCTACCTCTCTGTGAAAAATTTTGTCACCACACCTAATTTCTTCTTGCTTGGCTGAGTATTAGCTTTAGTTTTAACGACAACGCTCTTCTGAAGTGCCTTGGGAAAGCTTGCAGCTGTGGAATTATCGAGTTCAGAGATGGTGGTATTGTGGTGAGAAGCTTTGCTTTTCAAGCAGTTTACTATGGTTCAATTCCTTAACATCGCAGTTTGTTGTTTTTTTAAACCTCTCAAATCAGAAACCCCACACTCGGAGCTGTATATTATCCATTTCTGTGAGATCTTGCACGGAAATCACGCGTAGGTGTAATTCAGATAATAAAGGTTAACAACCTCCACTTATCTTCCTTCTAAAACATAACTCAGGTTTGTTCCTTATTGCAGATAATGACTGCTTGGATTCGAGACATTGAGGAGAGAAGGTGTGTTGCTGTTGCTGCTGCTGCTCCCGAGTGGAGAAAGCGTGTTGGTGTTGCTGCTGCTCCAGAGCTCCTGCTGCTGCTCCTGTACTCGGGGGTGTCTGCTGCTGCTGCTGCTGGACCTACCCGTGTGGGGCCAAAGGAGCTGTGTAGGTGTTGCTGCTGCTCCGGAGCTCCTGCTGCTGCTCCTGTACTCGAGGGTGTTTGCTGCTGCAGCTGCTGTACCTGTACTCGAGGGTGTTTGCTGCTGCTGCTGCTGGACCTGTACTCGAGGGTGGTTGCTGCTGCTGCTGCTGGACCTGCACTCGAGGGTGTTTGCTGCTGCTGCTGCTGGACATGCACTCGAGGGTGTTTGCTGCTGCTGCTGCTGGACCTACCCGTGTGGGGCCAAAGGAGCTGTGTAGGTGTTGCTGCTGCTCCGGAGCTCCTGCTGCTGCTGGACCTGCACTCGAGGGTGTTTGCTGCTGCTGCTGCTGGACCTGCACTCGAGGGTGTTTGCTGCTGCTGCAGAGTTGCTGCTGCTGGACCTGCCTGTGTGGGGCCGAAGGAGAGAGAGGGAGAGAAAGTGAAAGTGCAGCCTCTTTGCGACTACAGGGCAGCAAGGCCAGGAGGCCCAAACTGATTTTCATAACAACGTCCTTGGTGGGTGCCTGGACTCTGTATTTTTGAGGAAGGTGGGGGCTTTGAAGAACTGTGCATTGTAGGGGGAGGCAGGAAGACTGAAAAGGGGTTGGGGAAGGAAGAGAGGGGGGTGGTTTATATCATCTTTATTTCCACACCCCCCCGCCCCAAAACCCAGCCCTTTCCCGGTGGCCAGAAGGAGCTGGCGAAGACATCGCCTCCCCCTGCCTGAAGATCAACAGGCCTCCACCCAACGTACTTTTCAAGAACCAGAGACACCCACCTGAGCTTGAACCTGCTCTTTTCCCTCCTGTGCCTCCAAGCTCTTTACTCCTCTCCCTCCTCTCCCTTACTGTCAAAAAGGGGGGAGGTTATTTCTACCTCTCTCCCCCCTCCCCTCCATAGAGAGGGACTTTATCAATATATGTTGAAAAAAAAACGAATACAATGGCCAATCCTTCTCGGGGTGGGCGTGGTTCTGGCCCAAAGGCCACTTCGACATCTCCTGTGGCCGGGCCCTCGAGGGCCAATGTGGAGGCAGCAGGCCTTCAAAAAAGGCCTATGCGGGGGTGGCTGCTTCTGCGGCTCCTGCTGCTTCCGC
Organism: Isurus oxyrinchus; assembly: GCA_026770705.1. Lineage (NCBI taxonomy): Eukaryota > Metazoa > Chordata > Chondrichthyes > Lamniformes > Lamnidae > Isurus > Isurus oxyrinchus. Next base: position 118,382 of record JANJGN010001070.1, read on the forward strand.
TGCCCTGTCGTCTTTCCGCCTCCTCACCAGGGCCCTCGGGGTGAAATGCGACGCCCACCCGGAGATGACAATAGAGGCATGCGTTAAGGCTATGGCTGGGGTCGCCGGCCCCTCAGCCATAGTAGCTGCCTCAAAAATGTATGGAAAGGCCGTATTTTTCTTGAGGTCCGAGCGGGCAGTGCAACTCGCCCTGCAGAAGGGGGTCACTGTGAGCGGGACTTTTCTGGCGGTGGATCCCCTTGAGGCCACCACCCAGAGGATTGTTATTTCGAATGTCCCGCCCTTCTTACCATGTGAGCTCCTCCTCCACCACCTTAATAAGCTGGGGGAGGATAGTTCGGGGATTGCGCCAGTACTGCTCGGCCTCAAAGACTTGGCCCTCCGCGACATGTACTCCTTCCGGCGCCAGTTTTTCGTCTGCTTGGCCCAGGAGGAGTGCCTGGAGGGGGCCTTCTCGATCTATTTTGAGGGGACCACCTATCAGGTCTTCTGGACCGCAGAGGGTGTGCGGTGCCACACTTGTAAGGAGGCGGGGCACATAAGAAAGAACTGCCCCGCCTCCAAGGCCACGAGCTCCACCCAAGAGGCCGTGGCTGGCACCGGCCCTCCTCCCCCGGCCACCACTCCACCTCCCTCCCCACAAGGGGAAGCGACCCTGGCAGCAGCTGCCATCTCGGCTGCCGGTGAGGTGGGTGGAGAGCCCCCATGCTGTAAGAAGGCGCGGAGGAAGACACGAAATTTGGAGACAGCCCCTGAAACCCCTGAAACCCCCCAAACACATGGAAAAACCGGCTCGGGGGAGGCAATAATATCCGGCCCCGGCGTCGTCCCTGCACATTTGCTTACAGTGAAGGTTTGATGTACTTTTGACAATGAAGACAACTATAGCCAACTTCAACATCCGCAGCAGCAGGGGCGCACAGCGCAGGTTCCAGAACTTCTCAGTCCTCAGGGACGGGAAGTTTGCGTTGTGCTTCTAGCAAGAAACCCATACCGTTCTGGGAGACAAAGCCACGTGGCTCCTGGAGTGGCGAGTGGGGGTCTACTTGAGTCACCTAGCCTCCAACTCGGGCGGGGTGGCTATCTTGTTAGCCCCGCCTTGTCAGCCAGAGATCTTGGGGGTCATGGATCCGGTGCCAGGCCGGTTGCTGCACCTGACTGTGCGTCTGGGGGGGGGCAGTGCTTCACTTTATGAATGTGTACGCTCCCCTGGGCACGCAGCAGCAAGCGAGCTTCTTTGAAAAAGTGTCCACTCATCTCGGCTCTATCCACGCTGGCGAGTGCATCGTCCTTGGGGGGGATTTCAATTGCACCCTGGAGGTCCGGGACCGTCACGGTACCCCGCACTGCACGCGAAGTGTGAGTAAGTTGCGTGACCTGGTCAGGTCCTTCGACTTTGTGGACGTCTGGTGAAATCTCCATCCTGACGCCAGCGTGTTTACCTTTGTGTCACCTGGAGTCGGAGCGTCCAGACTCGACCACCTTTACGTTTTGGAGGAGTACGTGTCCTGTATTCCGGCTGCTTCTATACGGCAGGTTCCATGCACGGACCACCGTCTGGTGTGGGCAGAGCTCACTTTGTTCTGCGTTCGGACGGGGTCCACGTACTGGCATTTTAATAACTTGTTGTTGGAAGACCAGCGGTTCCTGGACTCGTTCGGTCACTTCTGGGCTGGCAGGAGAAGGAAGCGGGGAGACTTACCCTCTTTGAGGCTATGGTGGGACGTGGGCAAGACTCACGTCCGAGTTTTCTCCCAAGAGTACGCGAAGGGGTCGACAAAGAGACGTATGTCCAGGGTCGAGGAGTTGGAGAAGGAGGTGCTCGATGTGGAGGCACGTCTCCATCAGCCCGACACGGACCCGGCCCTGCATTCATTGTATGATGAGAAGAAGGGCGCGCTGCGGGACTTGCTACTGGTCGGGTCTCGGGGCGCGTTTGTGAGGTCGCAGAGCTGTTTCCTTAAGGAGATCGTCCGTGGCTCCCCCTTCTTCTACTCGCTGGAAAAAAGGCACGGGGTCCACCAGCAGCTCCTTACGCTGCTGGCCGACGACGAGTCCCTTGTCTCAGACCCGGAGGGCATCAGGGCCATAGCCCGAGATTACTACACTTCCCTGTTCTCTCCGGATCTGTCAAGCGAGGAGGCTTGCAGAGTTTTGTGGGAGGACCTTCCGCAGCTCGGCCCGGAGTGCACCCAGAAAGCTCGACTCCCCTATAAGTCTGGGGGAACTGACCGGCGCACTCAACGGTCTTTCTAGGGGCAAAACCCCAGGAGTAAACAGGCTGACCGTGGAGATCTTCAGGGCATTCTGGGACGTCTTGGGGAGCGACTTTGCAGGGGTCCTGGGGGAGAGTATCGCTACCGGGGAGATGCCCCTTTCGTGGTGCAAGGCCGTGATTGCCCTGCTGCCGAAGAAGGGGGATCTCCGCCTTCTCAAAAACTGGCGGCCGGTCTCCCTCCTCAGCACGGACTACAAAATCTTTGCCCAAGCCTTGTCTTCTCGGCTCGGCACTGTGCTGGACCACATGATCCACCCTGACCAGGCCTACACCGTCCCGGACCGAACCATTTATGATAACGTCCATCTGGTCGGAGACATAATCCACCTTTCCTAGAGGGCTGGTCTGTCGAGCGCCTTCCTGTCTGTCGATCAGGAGAAGGCGTTCGACAGGGTGGATCACGGATAGTTACTCAGAACTGTGCGAGCATTCGGATTCGGGACGCATTTTGTCGCCGGATCCGAATTTTGTACACCGCCGCGGAGTGTCTAATGAAGGTGAACGGGTCCCTGACTGCACCACTTTGCTTTGATAGAGGGGTACGTCAGGGCTGCCCCCTGTCTGGCTAGTTGTATTCTATTTGCGTGGAGCCTTTCCTGCGCCTCTTGCGGAGGAGGTTGTCGGGCTTGGTTCTGCATGGGCCGGGCATCGGGGTGGTCCTTTCAGCTTACACCAATGAAATGCTCCTTATGTTTAGTGACCCAGCTGACCTGCGGAGGATGCACGAGTGCCAGGCGGTCTACTCTGCCACTTCTTCTGCCAGGATCTACTGGGATAAATGTTCTGGACTCCTGGTCGGTTAGTGGCAAATGGATCCCCTACCCGAGGAGCTCAGGCCTTTCACCTGGAGCAGGACCAGCCTCCTCTACCTGGGGGTCCATCTCTGCCCTGCTGAGGAATCCTGGCCGGCGAACTGGCAGGAACTGGAGACGAAAGTCACCGCTCGCCTGCTGCGCTGGACAAGACTGCTCCGAGTGCTGTCTTACCGGGGTCGAGTTCTGGTCATAAACCAGTTGATCTCCGCCATGCTGTGGTATCGACCGGTCACTTTGACAGCCTCCCCCGCACTTTGTCGCAAGAATCCAGAAATTTTTAGTCGACTTCTTCTGGGACAAAAGATTGCACTGGGTCACTGCCGAGGTTCTGAGTCTCCCGCTTAGGGAGGTTGGTCAGGCGCTAGTGTGCCTACGCACACAGGTGGTGACTTTCCACCTTCGGACTCTGCAGTGATACATTTACGTCGAGCCTCCTCCTAGATGGTGTGCCCTGATGATGTATTTCTTCCGTCAGGTGCACGGCCTGAATTATGACGTGCAGCTCCTGTTTGTAGAACAGAGGGGTCTTGGTGGCTCCTTGCAGGTGTTGCCCGTCTTTTACCAGGACCTGATCAAAGTCTGGAATGTGATTGCATCACGACGCAGCTCTCCCTCGTCACGGGTAGCGGCTACCGTCAGAGAGCCGCTGCTCAGGAATCCGCCCCTCTGTCCTTCTCAATGGTTGGTGGAGAGGAGGGCTGTGGCTGCAGGGGTGACTAGGATCGAGGACGTGCTGGGAGGCGGAGGACTGGGCTGGATGCTCCCGCAGGAGTTGGCGCATTGCGCGTTTGTGAGTGTCCAGGTCGCAGCCGATGCCATCCAAGACCTGAGAACGTGCTCGGACCCGACGTTATTTTGGGTCTTGAGGTGGCCCAGGTGTGCGGTGGTCTTCCGTCTGAGCGTTCCCCTGTTCAGACAGAATTCCACATTGGCCCCAAGCCCCGCACCCTCCCTCGGGTGCTGGAGCCCCCGATGGGAGGCCCTCTATGGAGGTGTCCTCCCCGTTTCTATCGGAGACCTGGGTTGGAGCGTGTTGCTTGCAGCAGTCCCGTATAATAAGAGGATGCATAGGTTCACAGACTCTCAGGACATGTGCCCTTTTTGTGGTCTTGTGGAGTCTGTGGACCGTGCATATATAGGGTGTTGTAGGCTGCCTCCCTTTTTAGTTATTTGAAAAGCATTTTATTGATGTTTTGTTTGCACTTCAGCCCCATGCTCCTGATCTATGGGCACCCGGTGCGGAAGGGGATCCGGAAGGAGGAGGACCTCCTCGTGAATCTGCTCCTGGGCCTGGCCAAGTTGGCCATTAACAGGTCCAGGCAGCGGGCGATCAACGGGGCAGACCCGCCCGATTGTTTGTCCCTCTTTTGTGGCTACGTTTGCTGCCGGATGTTCCTGGAGAGGGAGCACGCGCTGTCTGCTGACACACTCGAGGCCTTCCATGCTCGGTGTGCACCGCGGGGACTGGGTTGTTTTGTTGACCCCTTTAATCACAATTTGATTTAAAGTTTGTAAGGTTCCTTTAAATTTTGTCCTTGGTTTTAAAGCTGACCTGAATTAGGGGCTGTGCCTGATTTATCCCAATTTTGTTGATTTGGTTTAATTGGTTTCATTTAAAAGATTATCAAGAGTTCAAATCTCTCAATGGCAAACTATGAAACAATGTAACTTCATCTGAAACAAATGGAAACGGGTTTGTACTCGAAAGAGTTACTGGGCTTGTAATTCCCAAGATCAAGAGTTCAAATCTCACACTGGTAAACAATATAACTTCACCTGAATAGGACCAGATGGAAACGTGTTTGTACTCGAAAGAGTTACATCATGGAGCTGGACGAGCAGAGAGAGTTGGTAAGCGACACAGAGAAAGAAATGGGAAATGAAACTGCTTTCAATTTGATGTGTGTCAGTTGTTTTCAGTGATAAATGTCTGTCTTGTAAGTTTCCCAGGAGCAGCGTGATCAGTTGGTGTTTTTTAAGCAGTAAGATGTAAAAGTAAAAAGAAAAAAGCAAATTACTGCAAATGATGGAACCCTGAAACAAAAACAGAAAATGCTGGAAAAGTTCAGCAGCTGGAAGGAGAAACAGGATCAATGTTCCTAGTCCGTACGACGGTTATTCAGATTTTTAAACAGCGCCCAGCTTGGGGCTCGAACCCACGATTAAGGTTCACATGTTCTACCGACTCTGCTAGCCGGGAATGTGCGAAGCTGTTTCGTATCCCAACATACATGGATGGTTTTGTTGCTTTCCACCTGATACCTCAGCTTGGTCGGAATTTTAAAGTGTGGAACGTAATCGGCCGATAAATACCCCAAAGTTGCAATGCATTCCCCTCAATCATCAATAACATCATTCACATCTTCCCCTTCTTAGCTGCACCTCCTTCCAAATACTGTGTTCGATTTTCCTCAGGATTTTCTCCTGGATTTAATACTTACCTGCTTTGTGTCCTCATTTTGAAATTATTGCCATCAACATCCAACGCAAATTGAGTTGCAAACCTAATGGACAAACAATGCAAAACAAGTTACTCAGTAACTCAAATCCCATGGTGCTCATTTTCAGATTCACAACAGTCAGCTTTTCAATAAAATGAAGGGATTTTACTGTGAAAAGATTAGAAAGTTGATGTGACTTTTAATTGTAACTCACTCACTGGGGAATTCTGCAAATGCTGCTCGGAGGTTAAGTGACCGGCATATAATCCACCTGCCTTTTCCTGAGCCTGTGCTCAGTGTATTGGGAGGTTTGGCCTTGGTTGGAGAATCTTGCGTTCTAGGGATGGGCAGTAACCCGCTGACTGAAGCTGCAGTCGCTGCTTTCTGCTGGCAGCGGGTGATTGGAGAGTGCGGGGCCGGAATATTGCTGCTCTTCTGCTTTTCCCTGTCTCACTCACTGTGGAAATGAGGAAGAGGGAAGAATTGATGGATTTCTTTGAATCCAGTAACATTATAGGTTTTCAGTGTGTTGGACATCGGTATATGGTATGCCTAATTGTTTTCCCCTTACATTTAAAATGAATATCCGAAAAAAAGCCGCTTGCCTGGGAGCTCACTGGATAACAGTGTAGCCAGCAACATTCCTGGAGTCCAGACATTCAGTTCAAGGACCCATTGACAACCAGGAACTGTGTGACAATGAAGGCTGATGGGGAGAAAACAGTGACAACTTCGTCCCTGGGTGGGTTTGAATCACCAACTTTTTGGTTAACAGCTGAACGCGCTAACCGATTGCGCCACAGAAATCCATAACAGTGTAGCTTGGGTATCAGCAAGTTAAAGATTCAGATTGCGTCGAACAGAATGACAACTGTTCTCTATTTGTTTTACTCTTCCAAAATAAAGGTTGGGACATTCATTGTGGATACATGGAAACCATCTGATCCCACCCACTGCAGACACATCCCTCTCACCGGGAACCGGCTCTCTGACAACCGGAGCCGCCTCCCTTCAAGCCTTTCGGTGCCTTGACTGTTACCAAGTATTCTGAATGTCCTGAAGCCGATATTAGGTTTGAATTCCTGATGTGCAGCAACAAGAATCCTTTCAATGTCACAGTTCAGTTAATTTCACTGATAACATCGGAGTCAATGTTCCAGCGTCTTAAAGAAGGGAAAGTTGCCTTGACTGTCCCTGGTCAATCGGACAGTTCACCCTTCATTCTCCTCTGATTGCGGTTCCCAAAGTCTTTCTGAAGATTCACAAAGCTGGAGACTGGGTTTTCTATTTTGGTTCTTTCTCCATTTTCCCACCTGCCAACTGACAATATTTTCCAAAACGTCGTCTCAATCCTCCGCCTTGCATCATGTCCAGAGATTAGGAGATTCAGTCTTGTGGAGAGTTTATGGAGACACGGATTGTCCTCTTTGGAGCAAAGTAGCTTAAACGGAGATTTCACGGAGCTGATCAAAATGACGGGGGTGGGGACAACAGGGACGAGGCGGTTTGATAGAGCAGATAGGGAGGAACTGTTACCACTGACGGGGCTCAGTAACGAGAGGACTGTGTGTTAAGATAATTAAAGAAGGACAGACTTGCATTTCAATAGCGCTATTCCCGACCAGTGGATGTCTCAAACCACTTTCCATCCAATTAAGTACATTTTTGAAATAAAAACAGAAAATGTTGGAAAACTCAGGTTTCTCTCTCCACAGATGCTGTCAGACCTGCTGAGTTTTTCCGGCATTTTCTGTTCCCCTTTCCAGATTTCTGCAGTATTTTGCGTTTATTGAAGTGGTGCCATTGTTGTAATGCAGGGAACACGGCAGCCAATCACCGCTCAGGAAACAGCCAAAACCAGCGACGTCACAATGAGCAGACCAAATGCGGTTGGTTGAGGGATAAACACTGACCAGGCCACGTGGCTGCAATGTGAACCCACAGATTTTGATAATGGCTCTGGCCAGTTTTGAACCAGAGAACGTTTCATATTTTAGACAAGAATGATAATCGCTGCACCACAGAAACAGGAAACAGTGCAAAGGCTCAATGGGCTTCACTAAAATGTACAGCTGTGACGTCATGCAGCAGGACTTGGGTCTTTGTTTTGAAGAAATGGAATTCGGCTGTTCTCATTAGGAATGCTGGAGACAGACTGATCAACAATGTCGTCATGTCATGATACAGCTCTCCAAGAGACCTTTCGGACTATCGTATTTATGTCAGTTTTTACAAAGAGATTTCTAGTTAATCTCAACTTCTTTGTCTCTTTCCATAACCCTGATTATTTTTCTCCCTTTCATGTCATTGTCCAATTCCATGCTGAAAACTCTGGGCTAAGGAAAACAGTATTGAAAGAGGCGCAGGAACTTCGGCAGTCTACATGCATAATGTGTGAAAATTAAGAAAGCTTCCCTGACCCAATGACATGAACAGTTGGATTCTGAAACTTTATACAGTTTTCAAAATCTTTGAAATAGTTGATGTCAAATCGAATTATCAAAAAATGTTTATCCTGACCAATCATCTTATTTTTCTCAGTCAATAAATACAAATTCATTATCTATTACCAACACTTCATTGAGCAAACACGCTCAGTCACACAGGGAAAAAAGGAAACATCATTGGAAACATCGAAAAATGAAACATTGAAAAAATAATTCAGCAGTGGAGATGATTTCTGTATGTTACGAAATGCAGGATGATCTGGTTAACAGGCGGAGTTGTTTCGAGTTTTGACATGACTTACCCCTGCTCCTTTGCTGCTATTCTATTTCGTTGGCAATGCTATTGAAGGAAATTATGAGTACTGTTGCGGAGCATTGTAGCGTGGCCGAGCGGTCTAAAACGCTGAATTAAGGTTGTAATCTCTACGGAGGCGTGGGTTCCAATTCCACTGCTCCCAAGCATTTAAGTTATCCGCATTTTAGGATCTGCAGCAGTCCCATTTGAACCAACAGATACCGACTCACATTAAATGCAGCGGAGTGTTCTGTTTTCAACTTGATAGGAGAAACGAGGAGAGACGACATAAATTTGAGTTGCTGTAGGAAAAAAGCGGGTTGTGGAATTACAGTCGCTGAGCTGCTCTTCCAGAGACTCGGCATGTGAATGGCCGTTTGATGCAGCCGTCTATGGCTTTATACAAACAACTTTCATGCAAATCTAGGACTTGAGTTGAGTTATTAAAGTGACGGGTTTGAATGAATTGGGATCTCCACAGGTAGGTTGGAATCGTGATAGCTACGCTTCTTATCATCCCTGAATTTTACTGTGTGCCTGCACAATTAATTGACGATTAAGTTGAATAAAAACATCTATAACTTCTAACGTGCTCTAATTTCCATTCGTCTGCAAGCATTCACAAAAGTTACAGCTACAAAGTGGAGGATGATGGAAATTGTCATTGAGCAACATTTAAAAAGACAGACACCGAGTTCTTGTGGTCATGTAGCTAAAGCAATGGACACATCGAGAAAATTAATTTTAAAGTACAAATAGTCCAAACTGAAATCACTCGGACATTAGGAACTGATTCTACTGCTGCCAAGTGTCGCAAGGAACAGAAAAGTAAACGCTCAATAACAAATGTTGCAGCAACGGATAGGTTATAATCACCAGGAAAGGCTGAACAGCCTGAAACTCTTTTCTCTGGGAAACAGAAAGCTCAGAGATGGCCTGACAGAAATGGGATTTTTTGCCCCTGTTTCGTCAGTGATTCGAGGTGAAATTTATTCACACAGCTGCAGGTTTACATCCTGTGATTCTGCAGCAAACAAACAATGAAATGTTCAGAGAGATAGAAAGAAAGATTCTACATTGAGATGGAATTCTTAAGATCGTATTTTGTCATCTATTGAATCAGCATTTTTATCAAACTCTCTCTGTCATTAGATTACAAGTGTCTACTTTTCAGAAAGATTTCATTGTCTCTAAAGAGCCTCCCGTTCTCCTGAATTGGTGAAAGGTTGTTTTAATGTAAAGATTTATTTCTCTCTTTCTGTCTGTCAACCTAAAGATAACAATCATACGGAATGGTGAAATGTGTCTGTTCCTTTCTGTGTCCAGCCCTCTCTCTCCCTCTGTCTGCTTCTCTTTGCCCCTGTATCTCTGTCTCGGTCTCTTTCACACTCTCAGTCTCTCTGTCTGTGTCTCTATTTCTGTTCACTCTTGACCTTTTTGTTCCCTCTATTCTCTCGCTGCCTGTGTGCAACCAAAATTCACTGGATTGAATCCTGAGATGAGGATGAGAGATTAAGTGGGATGAGTCTGTTCTCTCTGGAGTTTAGAATAATGAGAGGTGATCTCATTGAAAAGTCTGACATTCTGAGCCAGCTTGACAGTGAACATGCTGAGAGGCTTGCCACCGCGCCCCCCCCCCCCCCCCAACCCCCCGGCTGGAGCGTCTAGAACTGGGCTCACATTCTCTGGGTAATGTGTCAGCCATTTAGGACTGAGGTGAGGAGACATTTCTTTACTCAAAGTCTTGTGAATCTTTCGAACTGTGCAGCCCACATGTCTCTGGATCCTCAGTCGACGAGTATATTGAAGGCTGAGGTGAATATAGTTTTGGACTTTAAGGGAATGAAGGGCTATCGGGATCGGATGGGAAATTGGTGTTGACTTTCGGGATCTGACATGATCTAATAAAGTGGTAGCGGAGGCTCACGGAGGTTTATGGCCAATTCCTGTTCGTTTTTTGATGCTTTTAATGTTCCGTTTCAGTGGGAAAAACATCAAAGCGACGGGAAACAGCAAGTTGAGAGAGGTAGCCTGGCCGAACGGCCTCATGCGCTGGATTCAGGTTCCAGTCTCTGTGGAACCGCTGCCATAGTTATAGCTGGTTCACCTGTGGGTCACTTTGAGTGGTTACTTCTGACGAAAAAGTGTCGGCTCAAAGTGAACGCGGGCGTGAATTGGGTTTCATTTTAACTGGGAGAAGGAGGAGAGGCAATGCAAATATTAATTGCTTTTGTGAGAATGCACGGCAGTGGAAGTAGCTGACTTGTTCTTTCCGACAGCCAGCACGGAGAAGATGGGCCGAAAGCCCGCCTTTCTGTGCTGCAGCCATCTTATATACCAGCAACATTAATCTGTCCATAAGGCCAGTCGCCGTGGCAAAGTAGTTAAGGTGATGGAGTTCAACTCCATTGGAGTTTCCCCGCTGCTCATTATTCCTGGTTTTAACTCTGTGTCTGCAGAGTTAATTCTCGATTAGACTCAGTCAAATCCATCCAAGTACTAAAGCATCCAAGGGGGTTTTCCTATTTCCGTTCATTCATGAAACCATTCACGAAACTTGTAGTCCTAGCGGAAAAAAAACGGAGCCAGGCGGTGTCATGCTTGTTTTTCTGGGTGCTTGTCTCTCCTTCTATACAAACCCTTGCCCTCTTTCACTCTCGGTGTATGAATGTGTGTGTATCCCTGTATGTGTGTTAATGTGCTTCAGTTCCCTGAGGGGGTGAACACATTTTTAACATCACGGACTTTATTCACATTAGTTCTGCAGTTTCATATCAAAATGTTACAGAGAAAAATATCAGGATGGAAGACGCAGGAGGAGTTTGCAATAAAAAAAATAGCTGGAAAAACTCAGCAGGTCTAACAGCATCTGTGGAGAGGAAGACCGAGTTAACGTTTCGAATCCTTATGATTCTCTATGAGTTCTGTTGAAGTGTCAATCAAACGGACTCGAAACGTCAAGTGTATTCCTCTCCACAGATGCTGTCAGACCTGCTGAGTTTTTCCAGCTATTTTTGCTTTTGTATTAGACTTCCAGCATCCGCAGTATTTTGCTTTTATCTTAGGAGTTTGCAATGTTTAGAAGGAGTGCAGCTAAAAAGTGAAAGATTCAACAACAAGTTTTCTTCTCATTCAACATGAGATTTGGAAGCAGTTCTGGGAGATATATGTATCGGTGTCAACAATGAAATCTCCCCTTTTACCGCTATATTTTGTCGTACACCACCATCTCTATTGTCAGTGCTTTGTAACCGATCACAGCCCTTCCCTCATTCCTTATCTTCACCTCTGTGTTTGTTTTCAACTGGTTGCGACTGAATGACATTTCCAACTCTGATGCAAAACCTGAGCTCTCACGCCATTGAGAATCAGATGACTTGCATCTCTCGCTTTTAATTAGGAAATTATTCAAGGTCATTTTAACAGTTTGCACGAGGTCAATAAATAACTACCCCTTAACCGGTAATCGAACCGTGACAGAAATCATAAAAACGCCGAATCCTGAGCACTAGACCACCAAGGAAGCTGCGTACAAAGGATACAACCTGGATTACCTACGTTATTTGTGCCGTTTATTTCCGGCCCCTTTCACCAAAGACACGTTTCAGACGAACATAGGAACATAAGGGAAAGGAGTAGGAGTCGTCCATTTGGCCCCTCTAGCCTGCCCCGTTATTCAATAAGATCATGGTTGATCTGCCCCAGGCCTGAACTCCTCTTTCGTGCTCGCCCCTCATAGGCCTCAACTTCCTGATATTTTGAAAATCGAACTACCTCCTCTTTAAATATTTTTAGTGATCTAACCGCCACAACTCTCTGGGGTAGAGAATTCCAGACATTTACTACCCTCTGAGAGAGGGAATTCCTTCGCATCTCAGTTTTAAATGAGTGTCCCCTTATCCTGTAACTATGTCCCCTAGTTGGAGATTCCCCACTAGTGGAAACATCTTCTCTACATCTGCCCTGTCAAGCCTCCTCAGAATTTTGTCCGTTTCAATAAGATCACCCATCATTCCTATAAACTCTAATGAATAAAGGCTTAACCTGTTTCGCCGTTTTTGATAAGTCAGTCCCTTCATCCCAAAAATGAGCCTACTGAATCAAGATTCCCCATTATTGGAAACATCTTCTTTACATTAACCTGTCAAGCCTCCTCAGAATCTTGTAGGTTTATAGAGGAGATTTTATTGTTTGCACCGATACAAATATCTCCCAGATCTAGTTCCAAATCTCGTGTTAAATGAGAAGAAAATTTCTCGCTGAATCCTCTGCTTCATGGCTGTACCTCATGCCAAACATGGCAAACTCCTCTCGCATCTTCCATCCTGATATTCTTTCTCTACAACACTTTGATATGAAGCTGTACAACTAACGTGAATAAAGTTTTTGATGGTAAAACTGTTTTCAATCACTCCGGGAACTGAGCCACATTGACACACACAGAGGAAAACACACAGACATATACACTGAGAGTTACAGAGGGCAAGGGCTTGTCTCTAAGGAGAGGCAAACACCCAGAAAGCAAGAATGGCATCAGCCTGGCTCCGTTTTTGTTCCATTTCCGAATGGAAATTTCTTGAATGCTTTCAGCAATTAACGGAAATAGTTCCCGAGTTTCTGGATGGATTTCATTCAACATAACCGATAATTAACTCTGTGGACACAGAGTTAAAATCAGGAATAATGATATGCGGAAACCCCAATGGATTTGAACTCCATCACCTTACCCACTCAGTTACGACGACTGACCCTACAGATAGTTTAATGTTGATGGTATGTGAGCATAGATGGCTGCAGCAAAGAAGGAGGACATTCGACCCATTGTGTCCGTGCTGGCTGTCTGCAAGAGCAACTCAACTACTTCCAATACCGTGCATTCTCACAAAATCAATTAATATTTGTTTTAATTCTCCTCCTTATTCCAGTTAAAATGAAACCCAATACAATCCCGCATGCACTTTGTGCTGGCACTTTTTCGTCAGAAGAGAGCGCCCAAAGTGACTCACAGGTGAACCACCTTTAACTTTGGCAGCGGTTCCACAGAGACTGAAAGCTGAATCCAGTACCTGAGGCCCTTTGGCCAGACTACCACGCTCACCCTGCTGTTCCGCATCGCTTTAATGGTATTTCCACTGAGATAGAACATTGACAGGATCTAACACGGAACAGGAATTGGCCACATGCCCCCTCGAGCCTCCTCCTCCAGTTCATAAAATCATGGCGGATACCCAATCTCAACACCAATTGCCCACCCAATCCCGATGCTCTTTCATTCCCTTAAAGATCAAAAATCTAAACATTTCAGCCTTGAATATACTCACTGGCTGAGGATCCACAGACCACTCGGCTCATAAGTTTCATAAACATTTGAGTGAAGAAATGTCTCCTCACCTCAGTCCTAAATCGCTGACACATTATATGGAGAATGTGAGCCCAGTTCTAGACGCTCCAGCCGGGGGGAAACAGCCTCTCAGCATGTTCACTGTCAAGCTGGCTCAGAATGTCAGACTGTTTAATGAGATCACCTTTCATTATTCTAAACTCCAGAGAGTACAGACTCATTCCACTTTATCTCTCCCCCTAGGACAACCGTCTCACTCAGGAATCAATCCAATGAATCTTGTTTGCGCACAGACAGCGAGCGAATAGAGGGAACAAAGAACACAAGAGTGAACAAAGATAGAGACACAGACAGAGGGACTGAGAGAGTGAAAGAGAGCGAGACAGGTATACAGAGACAAAGGGAGACAGATAGAGACAGAGAGTGGAGTAGACACTGAAAGGATCAGATACACTTCACCATTCCATCCGATTGTTAACTTAGATTGACAGTCAGAAAGAAAGAAGAGAAAGAAAGACTTATATTTAAACAGAGCCTTTCACCAACTCATGAAAACGGGAGGTGTTTTACGGCCAATGAAATCTTGCTGAAGTGCAGTCAATGTTGTAATCTAATGACAGAGAGAGTTTGATACAATATATTCATTTAGCAGATGACAAAATCCGACTTCAAGAATTCCATCTCAATGTAGAATCTTTCTTTCTATATCCCTAAACATTTCATTGTTTGTTTGATGCAGATTCAGAAGATGTTAACTTGCGGCTGAAGAAATAAATTTCATCTCGAATCCCTGAAGAAACAGGGACAAAGCATTCCATTTCTGTCAGGTCATCTCTCAACCTTCTCTTTTCCAGAGAAAAGAGTTTCAGGCTGTTCAGCCTTTCCTGGTGATTACAACCTATCCGTTCCTGCAACATTTGTTACTGAGCTTTTACTTTCCTGTTCCTTGCGGCACCTGACAGCAATGTAAACCGTTCCTAATGTCCGAGTGATTTCACTTTGGACTATTTGTTTTTAGAATCTCATTTTCTCCATGTGTCCATTGCCTTAGCCACTTGACCACAAGGACTCGGTGTCTGCTTGTTTACATGTTCCTCAGTGACAATTTCCATCATTCTCCACTTTGTACCACCCCGACCCTTCGAAGCTGAAAAATCACCAGTCAAAGAAAGAAAGAAAACCTCTCTTGTATATTTTATATCGGCTCTTTTTGTTCTCTGTACCATCTTAATATGAAGCTACACAATTAACGTGAATAATGTTTGGATGGTAAAAATGGGGAACTGAACCATGTTGACACACACACAGGGACACACACAGACCGAGAGTGACAGAGAGCAAGTCTCTAAGGAGAGATAAACACCCAGAAAGCAAGAATGACACAAACCTCGCACCGATTTTCTTCCATTTCGAGCTATAACTTTTGGGAATCCTTGCAGATGAATGGAAAGTAGAGAACGTTGGGGAAATTGGTTCAGGGAAACTTTGTTAATTGTCACACGCTGATGCAGAGGCACTGCAGAAGCTCCTGCACCTCTTTCAATATTGTTTGTCTTAACTCAGAGTTTTCAAAAGGGAATTGGACAATGACTTGCAAGGGAATAGAAAAAGTTTTATGGAAAGAGGCAACGAAATTGAGATTAACGGGAAATCTCTTTGTACAAAACGGACACCGAAATAATTGTCCAAATGGCCTCTTACTGCGCTGTGCCATTTGATGATGACATTGTTGATCAGTCTGTCTCCAGCATTCCTAATGAGAACAGCCGAATTCCATTTCTTCAAAACAAAGACCCAAAATGCTGCTGCATGACGTCGCAGCTGTACATTTTAGTGAAGCCTATTGAGCCTTTGCACTGTTTCCTGTTTCTGTGATGCAGCGATTTTCATTCTTGTCTAACACATGAAACGGTCTCTCGTTCAAAACTGGACAGAACCATTATCAAAATCTGTGGGTTCACGTGACCTGGTCAGTGTTTATCCCTCAACAACAAACACATGGTCTGCTCATTGTGGCATCCCTGGTTTTGGCTGTTTCCTGAGCGGTGATTGGCTGCCGTGTTCCCTACATTACAACAATGGCTCCACTTCAATAAAAGCAAAACTGCGGAAATCTGGAAAGGTAAACAGAAAATGCAGGAAAAACTCAGCAGGTCTGACAGCATCTGTGGAGAGAGAAACCTGCTGAATTTTCCAATATGTTCTGTTCTTATTTCAAAAATGTACTTAATTGGCTGGAAAGTGTTTTGAGGCATCCACCGGTCGGGAAAATCACGATACAAATGCAAGTCTGTCCTTCTTTAATTATCTTAAATCCCAATCCTCTGGTTACTGACCCCTGTTAGTGGAAAGCGCCCGTCCTCACTGCCCCCGCCCCTATCATTTTGACCAGCTCCATGAAATCTCCGTTTAACCTTCTTTATTTTAAATAGAATAATCCCGGTCTCTGTAACCCCTCCACCAAACTGAATATCCTCATCGCGGGGCATGATGCAAGGCGGAGGATTGAGATGAGATTTTGGCAAAAATTGTCAGTTACAAGATGGGAAAAGGGAGAAAAAATCAAACCAGAAAACCCAGTCTCCAGTTTGTGAATCTTCAGAAAGACTTTGGGAACCAGAATGAGGGGAGAAAAAAGGGTGAACTGTCCGACTGACCAGAGACAGTCAAGGTACCTTTCCGTTCTTTAAGATGCTGGAACATTGACTCTGATGTTTTCAGTGAAATGAACCGATCTGTGAAAGTGAAAGGATTCTCTTTACTGTACATCAGGAATTCAAACCAAATATTGGCTTCAGGACAATCAGAATACTTAGTAACAGACAAAAAACGAAAGGCTCGAAGGGAGACGGTACCGGTTGTAGGAGAGCTGGTTCCCGGTGTCTTGGATGTGTCTGCAGTGGGTGGGATCAGACTGTTTCCATGTATCCACTATGAATGTCCCAACCTTTCTTTTGGAAGAGTAAAATTGATAGAGAACAAGGCCATTCCGATCGCAGCAATGTAAAGCTTTAACTCACTGATATGCTAGTGGTGCGTGTGTGTCGTGTTTGTACTGCAATCGGTTAGCACGTTCAGCTATTAACCAGAAGGTTGGTGGTTCGAAGCCACACAGGGGCGAAGCTGTCACTTTTTTCCCCATTATCCTTCACTGTCGCACAGCTCCTGGTTGTCATCGGGTCCTTGAACTGAATGTCAAGACTCCAGAAATGTTGCCGGCTCTATTGTTATCCACTGACCTCCCCGGCAAGCGGCTTTTTTTTCCGGAATATTCATTTCAAATGTAATGGGAAAACAATTAGGCACCGATATCCAACACACTGGATATCTATGAAGTTATTGGATTCAAACAAACCCATCAATTCTTCCCTCTTCCTCATTTCCAAAGTGCGTGAGACAGCGAAAAGCAGCAAGGCAGCAATATTCCGGTCCCACACTCTCCAATCACCCGCTGCCAGCAGAAAGCGGCGACGGCAGCTTCAGTTAGCGGGTTACTGCCCATCCCTGGAATGCAAGGTAATCCAACCCGGGCCAAATCTCCCAACACACCCGAGCACAGGCTCAGGAAAACACATATCCTGGTTACTAAACCTCCGAGCAGCATTTACAGAATTCCCGTGTGAGTGATTTACAAATAAAAGTCACACCAACTTTCTAATCTTTTCACTGTAAAATTCCTTCATTTATTGAAAAGCTGACTGTTGTGGCTCTGAAAATGAGCTCCATGGGATTTGAGTTACCGAGTCACTTGTTTTCCATTGTTTGTCCATCAGTTTGCAATTCAATTTGTGTTGGATGTTGATGCCAATAATTTCAAACTGAGGACACAAAGCAGGTAAGTATTAAATGCTGGAGAAAATCCTGAGGAAAATCGAACACGCTATTTGGAAGGAGGTGCAGCTAAGAAGGGGAAGATGTGAATGATGTTATTGATGATTGAGGGGAATTAATTGCAACTTTGGGGCATTTGTCGGCCGATTACTTTCCACACTTTAAAATTCCGACCAAGCTGAGGCATCAGGTGGAAAGCAAGAAAACCATCCATGTATGTTGGGATACGGAGCAGCTTCGCACATTCCTGGCTATCTTAGTCGCTAGAGCATGTGAATCTTAATCTCAGTATCGTGGATTCGAGCCCCAAGCTGGGTGCTGTTTAAAAATCTGAAAAAGCGTTGTATGGACTGGGAACTTTGACCTTGTTTCTCTTTCCAGCTGCTCAGGTTTGCAGTAATTTGCTTTTATCTTTTTACTTTTACATCTTACTGCTTAAAAAAAAACACCAACTAATCACTGCGGCTCCTGTGAAATTTACAAGACAGACATTCACCACTGAAAGCAACTGACACACAAAATTGAAAGTAATTTCATTTCGCATCTCTTTCTGCTTCTGTCCCTGCCTCGCCTCCAGCTTCCTCTGCCCGTCCAGCTCCCAGGTCAATGAGCTGCTTGATGCAGACACAGTCAGTTCGTGGGAATGGGTAAAACCCGTGGGTAAAGAGATACCTGGATCTCATTTTCCTGGTTCTTCCAGATAATGATTACAGGAATGTGCAGCGTGCCGATTATCCACAGTCACTCTCCTCCCAGCTGTGCAGTTTATGAATTCATTTTCACACTGGGTTTCAATGTGCAGAAAGCAGAGCTGTGATAAGCTTATATTTGTTCAGCAAATGTAGTGCAAGAAAGTGTATAAGAGGCTGATGATAACAGTGCTTTTTGGACACGGTGAGCTCCAGTGAAGGATCGGCACCATTAATGTGTCGCTCATTTAGTCTCGTGACTAATCTCGTGCTGGAAATGACAAGAAAACTCGCTGAATTTGCTCCGTGTTTTGGTTTCAAAAGAGCGGAATACAAGGTAAGAAAGTGCATCTCGCTAGAGTGGGTTACAAAATGGCAGAATAACCCGTGCTTTTGGGAAACATAAAATTGTAGAAAGTCACAGCGCAGAAAGTGGCTATTCGTCCGGGCGTGCTGCCCTCAAAGAGCAGTTGTGATTGGTTGATCCATCAGGAGTGATATTTGTGCCAATGCAAACAGTAGGCAGCAAAATTCGTAATGCTCCCAACCATATTTTGCCTCACACCAACATTTCTATGGTCAGTGCCTTGCAAACAGTCCTTCTCCTCTTCCCTTCACTGCCACTCACGAGTGTGATGTTTTGCAGACCTGAGACGAAACTTAAACTCTCATTCCTCTGATTATGGTGAAGTTTTTAATCAATGAGTGATCAACACTCGTTTCAACAAACACAATAAATCGACATTCCCTGACCGGGAATCGAACCCGGGTCGCTGCAGTAAAAGCGCCGAATCGTAACCACTAGACCACACGGGAAGCTCAGCAAGCAATTTCCGACTCGACTTATCTACGCTGCTTTTGCCTTTTGTTTTTTCAGATCTGTTTCAGCACAAAACTGCTTGTTTAGGTTCAAGATAAACGACTTCGTCAGCCTATGAAAACAACAGTTGCTCTGAGCTGGAACATGAAACCGACAGTGAGATGAAATAGTCCCACAAGCTGCGCATGCGTAACTTTCAATTTCCAAAACCCTCCACGCTATTCGCTGAGCAGTGGTTGGCTGCCGTGTTCCCTGCATGAGAACAATGACTCTCCTTCAGAAAGTACTTCAATAAAAGCTAAAAGGAAAATCTGAAATAAAAACATTTAACGCAGGTATAACTCGGCAGGTCTGACAGTGCCTGTGGAACGCAAAACCTGATGAGTTTCTCAAATATTTTCTGTTTTTATTTCAAAAAGTGCTTAATTGGTTTGAAAGTGGTTTCAGACATCCGCTGGTCAGGAATGCGCTGTATAAAGGCAAGTCTGTCTTTCCTTAACTACCTTTAAATCCCAATCCTGTGGTTACTGACCCCCGTCAGTGGAAACAGTTTCTCCCGTTCTGCACCACCCAGCTGCCCGTCACCATTGCCCCCACCCACCTCATTTTGAACAGCTCAATGAAATCTCCACTTAAACCTCTTTGCTCTAAAGAGAACAACCCCGGTCTCTATAACCTCTCCACAAAATGAATTTCCTCAGCCCTGGACATGTGATAAAATGCTCCTGGGGAACGCCTTGTGACGTTTGATTAGGAAAAAGCTGCTTTATAAATATAAGTAGTTGTTGTAGTCCAAACGTAGAAAGAGACAAACTATTCTTTCCTCTTTCATCCTGATATTTTTCACTGTAAAATTGAAATGTGAATACAACTAATGTGCATACAATTTGTGCTCGTAAAAATGTGTTCACCTCCTCGGGGAACTGAACCAAATTGACCCACATAGAGGAACACACACAGAGATACACACCGAGGGTGACAGGGGCCTAAGGGGAGACAAATGCCAGAGTGAAATCATGTCACCAGATTGGCTCCGTTTTGTTTTCCATTTCGGACTGGAAATTTGCAGAAGGCTGACAATGAATGGAAATAAGAGAACACGGATGTGTTTGGAACGCTTTCCCTCGATTCAGACGATAATTAGCTCTGCCTGTGCACGTTAAAATAAAATATAAGAAGAAACGTAATCGACACGATTTGAACCTGTGCAGGGTAACCCCAATGGATTTCTAATCCATCGCCTTAACCACTCGGCTATGACTAGGGACATAGGACTAGCCATATGACTAGACATTGGATGTCTAGGGACATAGTCTCGGGGGGTGGGGGGGATGTCTAGGGACATAGTCTCGGGGGGGGGTGGGGAGGTGGGTCTAGTGACATAATCTCGGGGGGGGTGGGGGGGTCTAGGGACATAGTCTCGGGGGGGTGGGGGGGGTCTAGGAACATAGTCTCGGGGGGTGGGGTGGTGGGGGGGTCTAGGGACATAGTCTCGGTGGGGTGGGTGGGGGTCCAGGGACATAGTCTCGGGGGGTGGGGTGGTGGGGGGGTCTAGGGACATAGTCTCGGGGGGGTGGAGGGGGTGGTCTAGGTACATAGTCTCGCGGGGGGGGATGGGGGGGTCTTGTGACATAGTCTCGGGGGGGTGGGGGGGGGTCTAGGGACATAGTCTCGGGGGGGTGGGGGGGGTCTAGGGACATAGTCTCGGGGGGGTGTGGGGTGGTTTAGGGACATAGTCTCGGGCGGGGTCTAGGGATATAGTCTTGGGGGGTGGTGGGGGGGGGGTCTAGGGACATAGTCTCGGGGGGGTGGGGGGAGGGTCGAGGGACCGTCTCGGTGGGGGGTGGCGGGGGTCTAGGGACATAGTCTCAGGGGGGGTGGGGGTGGGTCTAGGGACATACTCTCGGGCGGAGGGTGGGGGGGTTCTAGGGACATAGTCTCGAGGGTGGGTAGGCGAGTCTAGGGACATAGTCTCGGCGGGGTGGGGGGGGGGTGGTGGGGTCTAGGGACATAGTCTCGTGGGGGGTGGGGGGTGGTCTATGGTCATAGTCTAGGTGGGGGTGGGGGGGGCTAGAGGCATACTTTCGGGGTGGGTGGGGGGCTCTAGGGACATAGTCTCGGGGGGGGGTGGGGGGGGTTCTAGGGACACAGTCTCGGGGGGGTTGGGGGGGGTGTCTAGGGTCATAGTCTTGGGGGGGTGGGGGGGTTTCTAGGGACATAGTCTCGGGGAGGGGTGGGGCGGGGTGCGTCAAGGGTCATAGTCTCAGGGGGGTGGGGTGGTGGTCTAGGGACATAGTCTCGGGGGGGTGGGGGTGTCTAGGGACATAGTCTCATGGGGGGTGCGGTGGGGGGGTCCCAGGAACATAGTCTCGGGGGGTTGGGGGGGGTGTCTAGGGTCATAGTCTTGGGGGGGGTGGGGGGGTTTCTAGGGACATAGTCTCGGGGAGGGGTGGGGCGGGGTGCGTCAAGGGTCATAGTCTCGGGGGGGGGGGGTGGTGGTCTAGGGACATAGTCTCGGGGGGGTGGGGGTGTCTAGGGACATAGTCTCATGGGGGGTGTGGTGGGGGGGTTCTAGGGACATAGTCTCGGGGGGTTGGGGGGGGTCTAGGGACATAGACTCGGGGGCGGTGTGGAGGGGGGAGTCTAGGGACATAGTCTCGTGGGTGGGGGTGGGGGGGGTCTAGGGACATAGTCTCGGGGGTGTGGTGTGGGGGGGGTCTAGGGTCATAGTCTCGGGGGGGTGGGGGGGGATGTCTAGGGACATAGTCTTGGGGGGTGGTGTGGTGGGGGGGTCTAGGGACACAGTCTCGGTGGGGTGGGTGGGGGTCCAGGGACATAGTCTCGGCTGTGGGGTTTGGGGGTGGTCTAGGGACATAGTCTCGGGGGGGATGGGGGTGGTCTTGGGACATAGACTCGAGGGGGGTGTGGGTGGTCTAGGGACATAGTCTCGTGGGTGGGGGTGTGGGGGGGTCTAGGGTCATAGTCTCGGGGGGGTGGGGGGGATGTCTAGGGACATAGTCTCACGGGGCGGTGGGGGTGGGGTCTAGGGACATAGTCTCGGGGGGGTGGGGGGGGGTCTAGGGACATAGTCTTGGAGGGTGGTGTTTTGGGGGGGTCTAGGGCCATAGTCTCGGTGGGGTGGGTGGGGGTCCAGGGACATAGTCTTGGCTGTGGGGTTTGGGGGTGGTCTAGGGACATAGTCTCGGGGGGGGGTGGGGGGGGTTCTTGGGACATAGACTCGGGGGGGGTGTGGGTGGTCTAGGGACATAGTCTCGGGGGGGGGGGTGGGGAGGCTCTAGGGACATATTCTCGGGGGCGGGTGGGGGGGGGTCTAGGGACATACTCTCGGGGGGTTGGGTGGGGGGTTCTAGGGACATAGTCTCGGTGTGGGGGTGGGGTGGTCTAGGGACATAGTCTCGGGGGGGTGGATGTGGTGGTCTAGGTACATTGTCTCGCGGGGGGGGGGATAGGGTGGGTCTTGTGACATAGTCTCGGGGGAGTGGGGGGGCTCTAGGCACATAGTGTCGGGGGGGTGGGGGGGTGTCTAGGGACATAGTCTTGGGGGGATGGGGGGGGTCCAGGGACATAGTCTTGGGGGGGTGGGGGGGAGTCTAGGGACATACACTCGGGGGCGGTGTGGATGGGGGAGACTAGGGACATAGTCTCGTGGGTGGGGGTGGGGGGGGTGTCTAGGGACATAGTCTCGGGGGTGTGGTAGGGGGGGTCTAGGGTCATAGTCTCGGGGGGGGGGTGGGGGGGGATGTCTAGGGACATAGTCTCGGGAGGTGGGGGTGGGGTCTAGGGACATAGTCTCGGGGGGGTGGGGGGGGTGGGTCTAGTGACATAATCTCGGGGGGTTTGGGGGGGGGGTCTAGGGACATAGTCTCGGGGGGTGGGGTGGTGGGGGGGTCTAGGGACATAGTCTCGGTGGGGTGGGTGGGGGTCCAGGGACATAGTCTCAGGTGGGGGGTGTAGGGGTGGTCAAGGGACATAGTCTCGGGGGGGGGGGGGTGTGGGGGGGGGTCTTGGGACATAGACTCGGGGGGGGTGGGGGTGGTCTAGGGACATAGTCTCGGGGGGGTGGTGGGGGTCTAGGGACATAGTCTCGGGGGGGTGGGGGGGGTCGAGGGACATAGTCTCGTGGGGGGTGGAGGGGGGGTCTAGGGACATAGTCTCCGGGGGGTGGGGGGGGCTCTAGGGACATAGTCTCGTGGTGGGTGGGGTGGGGGTCTAGGTACATAGTCTCGGGGGGGTGGGGGGTGCTAGGGACATAGTCTCGGGGGGGTGGGTGGGGATTCTAGGGACATAGTCTCGGGGGGGGGTGGGTGGGGGGTTCTAGGGACATAGTCTTGGTGTAGGGGTGGGGGGGGTCTAGGGACATAGTCTCGGGGGGGGTGGAGGGGGTGGTCTAGGTACATAGTCTTGCGGGGGGGGGATGGGGGGTCTTGCGACATAGTCTCCGGGGGTGGGGGGGTTCTAGGTACATAGTCTCGGGGGGGGGGGTTTGGGACATAGTCTCGGGGGGGGTGTGGGGTGGTTTAGGGACATAGTCTCGAGGGGGTTCTAGGGATATAGTCTTGGGGGGTGGAGGGGGGGGTTCTAGGGACAAAGTCTCGGGGGGGTGGGGGGGGTCTAGAGTCATAGTCTCTGGGGGGGATGGGGGGTGGTCTAGGGACATAGTCTTGGGGTGGTTGGGGTGGGGGTCTAGGGACATAGTCTCGGAGGGGGGTCTAGGGACATAGTCTCGGGGGGGTGTGTGGAGGGGGTCTAGGGACATAGTCTTGGGGGGGATGCGGGGGGCGGTCTAGGGACATAGTCTCGGGGTGGGTGGGGGGGGGGTCGAGGGACAGTCTCGGTGGTGGGTGGCGGGGGTCTAGGGACATAGTCTCAGGGGGGGGTGGGGGTGGGTCTAGGGACATAGTCTCGGGCGGAGGGTGGGGGGGTTCTAGGGACATAGTCTCGAGGGTGGGTGGGGGGGGGGTCGAGGGACAGTCTCGGTGGGGGGGTGACGGGGGTCTAGGGACATAGTCTCAGGGGGGTGGGGGTGGGTCTAGGGACATAGTCTCGGGCGGAGGGGTGGGGGGGTTCTAGGGACATAGTCTCGAGGGTGGGTGGGGGGGGTCTAGGGACATAGTCTCGGGGGGCTGGGGGGGTGGTGGGGTCTAGGGACATAGTCTCGTGGGGGGTGGGGTGTGGTCTAGGGTCATAGTTTAGGTGGGGGTGGGGGGGGCTAGAGACATACTTTCGGGGTGGGTGGGGGGGTCTAGGGACATAGTCTCGGGGGGGTGAGGGGTGTCTAGGGACATAGTCTCGGGGTGGTGGGTGGGGCTCTAGGGACATAGTCTCGGGGGGGTGGGGGTGGTCTAGGGACATAGTCTGGGGGGAGTGGGGAGGGGTTCTAGGGACATAGTCTCGGGTGGGTGGGGGGGGGCTAGGGACATAGTCTCGGGGGGGTGGGTGGGGGGTTCTAGGGACATAGTCTGGGTTCTAGGGACATAGTCTCGGTGTGGGGGTGGGGGGGTCTAGGGACATAGTCTCGGGGGGGGTGGAGGGGGTGGTCTAGGTACATAGTCTCGCGGGGGGGGATGGGAGGGTCTTGTGACATAGTCTCGGGGGGGTGGGGGGGTCTAGGGACATAGTCTCGGAGGGGTGGGGGGGTCTAGGGACATAGTCTCGGGGGGGTGGGGGTGGTTTAGGGACATAGTCTTGGCGGGTGGTGGGGGGAGTTCTAGGGGCAAAGTCTCGGGGAGGGTGGGGGGGTCTAGGGTCATAGTCTCTGGGGGGGATGGGGGGTGGTCTAGGGACAGAGTCTCGGGGGGGGTGGGGTGGGGGTCTAGGGACATAGTCTCGGAGGGGGGGTCTAGGGACATAGTCTCGGGTGTGTGTGTGGGGTGGGGTCTAGGGACATAGTCTCGGGGGGGTGCGGGGGGCGGTCTAGGGACATAGTCTCGGGGGGGGTGGGAGGGGTCTAGGGACATAGTCTCGGGGGGGGTGGGGGGGGTCTAGGGACATAGTCTCGGGGGTAGGGGTGGGGCGGGTGTCTATTGACATAGTCTCGGTGGGGGATGGGGGGGTGGTCTAGGGACATAGTCTCGGGGGTGTGGGGGGGTCTAGGGACATAGTCTCGGGGGGGTGGGTGGGGTGGGGGTCTAGGGACATAGTCTCCGGGGGGTGGGGGGTGGGTCTAGGGACATAGTCTCGGGGGGGATGTGGGGGGGTCTAGGGACAGTCTCGGGGGGGGGTGGCGGGGGGTCTAGGGACATAGTCTCGGGGGGGTGGGGGTGGGTCTAGGGACATAGTCTCGGGCAGAGGGTGGGGGGGTTCTAGGGACATAGTCTCGAGGGTGGGTGGGGGGGGTCTAGGGACATAGTCTCGGGGGGGTGGGTGGGTGGGGGGGTCTAGGGACATAGTCTCGGGGGGGTGGGGGGTTTCTAGGGACATAGTCTCGGGGGGGTGGGGGGGTTCTAGGGACATAGTCTCGGGGGGGCATTGGGGCGGGGTCTAGGGACATAGTCTCGGGGGGGTGGGGGGTGTCTAGGGACATAGTCTCGGTGTGGTGGGGGGGGCTCTAGGGACATAGTCTCGGGGGGGTGGGGGGTGGTCTACGGACATAGTCTGGGGGGGGTGGGGAGGGGTTCTAGGGACATAGTCTCGGGAGGGTGGGGGGGGGGGGCTAGGGACAGAGTCTCGGGGTGGGTGGGTGGGGGGTTCTAGGGACATAGTCTCGGTGTGGGGGTGGGGCTGTGTCTAGCGACATAGTCTCGGGGGGGTGGAGGGGGTGGTCTAGGTACATAGTCTCACGGGGGGGATGGGAGGGTCTTGTGTCATAGTCTCGGGGGGTGGGGGGGGTCTAGGGACATAGTCACGGGGGGGTGGGGGGGTCTAGGGACATAGTCTCAGGGGGGGTGGGGGGTGGTTTAGGGACATAGTCTCGGGGGGGTCTAGGGACATAGTCTTGGTGGGTGGTGGGGGGGGTTCTAGCTGCAAAGTCTCGGGGAGGGTGGGGGGGGTCTAGGGTCATAGTCTCTGGGGGGGATGGGGGGTGGTCTAGGGACATAGTCTCGGGGGGGTGTGTGGTGGGGGTCTAGGGACATAGTCTCGGAGGGGGGCTCTAGGGACATAGTCTCGGGGGTGTGTGTGGGGGGTGGTCTAGGGACATAGTCTCGGGGGGGTGCGGGGGGCGGTCTAGGGACATAGTCTCGGGGGGGTTGGGGGGGTTCTAGGGACATAGTCTCGGGGGGGGTGAGGGGGGGTTCGAGGGACTGTCTCGGTGGGTGTGGCGGGGGTCCACGGACATAGTCTCGGGGGGGTGGGGTGGGGGGGCATCTAGGGACATAGTCTCGGGGGGGCCTAGGGACATAGTCTCGGGGGGGGTTTAGGGACATACTCTCGGGGGTGTTGTGGGGGTGGTCTAGGGACATAGTCTCGTGGGGGGTGGGGGAGGGTCTAGGGATGTAGTCTCGGGCGGGGGGTGGGGGGGTTCTAGGGACATAGTCTCGAGGGTGGGTGGGGGGGTCAAGGGACATAGTCTCGGGGGGTGGGGTCTAGGGACATAGTCTCGTGGGGGGTGGGGGGTGGTCTAGGGTCATAGTCTCGGTGGGGGTGGGGGGGGCTAGAGACATACTTTTGGGGTGGGTGGGGGGGGTCTAGGGACATAGTCTCGGGGGGGGTGGGAGGGTTCTAGGGACATAGTCTCGGGGGGGGTGGGGGGGTCTAGGGACATAGTCTCGGGGGGGGTTGGGGCGGGGTCTAGGGACATAGTCTCGGGGAGGTTGGGGGTGTCTAGGGACATAGTCTCGGGGTGGTAGGGGGGGGCTCTAGGGACATAGTCTCGGGGAAGTGGGGGGTGGTCTAGGGACATAGTCTAGGGGGGGGTGGGGAGGGGTTCTAGGGACATAGTCTCGGGGGGGGTGTGGGGAGGTCTAGGGACATAGTCTCGGGTGGTGGGTGGGGGGGTGTCTAGTGACATAGTCTCGGGGGGGTGGGGGTGGGGATCTAGGGACAGAGTCTCGGGGGATGGGGGTGGTCTAGGGACATAGTCTCGGGGGTAGGGGTGGGGCGGGTGTCTAGGGACATAGTCTCGGTGAGGGATGGGGGGGTGGTCTAGGGACATAGTCTCGGGGGTGTGGGGGGTTCTAGGGACATAATCTCGGGGGGGTGGGGGGTGGGTCTAGGGACATAGTCTCGGGGGGGGTGTGGGGCGGCTAGGGACATAGTCTCGCGGAGGGGTGGGGGGAGGTCTAGGGTCATAGTCTCGGTGGGGTGGGGGGGTCTAGGGACATAGTCTCAGGGGGGGGTTGGGGGGGTCTAGGGACATATTCTCGGGGGGGTGTCTAGGGACATAGCCTCGGGGGGGTGGGGGGGCTGTCTAGGGACAGGGTCTCGGGGGGGTGGGGGACATAGTCTCGGGGGGTTTGGGGCGGGGTCTAGGGAGATAGTCTCGGGGGGGTGGGGGGTCTAGGGATATAGTCTCCGGAGGGTGGGGGGGGTGGTCTCGGGACATAATCTCGTGGGGGTGGGGGAGGTTTATGTACATAGTCGTGGGGGGTTGTGGAGGTGGTCTAGGGACATAGTCGCGGGGTGGGGGTTGGGGGGGTATCTAGGGACATAGTCTCAGGGGGTGTGGGGGTTCTAGGGACATAGTCTCGGGGGGTTGGGGTGCGGGTCTAGGGACATAGTCTCGGGGGTGTGGGGATTTCTAGGGACATAGTCCGGGGGGGTGGGTGGGGGGTGGTCTAGGGACATAGTCTCGGGGGGGTGGGTGGGTTGGGGGTCTAGGGACATATTCTCGGGGGGGTGGGGGGTGGGTCTAGGGACATAGTCTCGGGGGGGGTGTGGGAGGGTCTAGGGACATAGTCACGGGGGGGTGGGGGGGGTCTAGGGACATAGTCTCGGGGTGGTGGGGTGGGGTCTAGGGACATAGTCTCGGTGGTGTGGGGGGGGGGTCTAGGGACATAGTCTAAGGGGGTTTGGGGGGGTTCTAGGGACATATTCTCGGGGGGGGGTGTCCAGGGACATAGTCTCGGGGGGGGGGGGTGGGGGGGCGATCTAGGGACATAGTCTCGGGGGGGGCGGGGGGGTGGGGGACATAGTCTCGGGGGGGGTTGGGGCGGGGTCTAGGGACATAGTGTCGGGAGGGTGGGGGGGTCTAGGGATATAGTCTCGGGGGGGTGGGGGGTTGTCTCGGGACATAGTCTCGGGGGGGTGGGGGGGTCTAGGTACATAGTCGCGGGGGGGTGTGGAGGTGGTCTAGGGACATAGTCGCGGGGTGGGGGTTGGGGGGGGATCTAGGGACATAGTCTCGGGGGGGTGTGGGGGGCTCTAGGGACATAGTCTCGGGGGGTTGGGGGGCGGGTCTAGGGACATAGTCTCGGGGAGGGTGGGGGGGGGGTCTAGGGACATAGCCTCGGGGGGGTGGGGGGGTCTAGGGACATAGTCTCGGGGGGGTGGGGGGGTGGGTCTAGGGACATAGTCTCGTGGGGGGGTTGGGGGGGAAGGGTCTAGGGACATAGTCTCGGGAGGGGTGGTGAGGGGTCTAGGGACATAGTCTCGGGGGAAGGTGGGGGTGGGGGGGGGACTTGGGACATAGTCTCGGGGGGGTGGGGGGGTGGGTGGGGTCTAGGGACAGTCTCGGGGGGGTGGGGGTGGGATTTCTAGGGACATAGTCTCGGGGGGTGGTGGGGGGGTCTAGGAACATAGTCTCGGGGGGTGGGTGGGGGTGTGTCTAGGGACATAGTCTCGGGGGGGTGGGGGCGGGGGTCTAGGGTCATAGTCTCGGGGGGGTGGGGGTGTGGGGTCTAGGGACATAGTCTCGGGGTGTTGGGGTGAGTTCTAGGGAGATAGTCTGGGGTGGAGCTGGGGGGGGTGACTAGGGACACAGTTTTGGGGAGGGGTGGGGGGTGGTCTAGGGACATAGTCTCGTTGGGGGTGTGGGGGGGGGGTCTTGGGACATAGTCTCAGTGGGGGTGGTTGGGGTGGTGTCTAGGGACATAGTCTCGCGGGGGGGTGGGGGAGGTCTAGGGTCATAGTCTCGGGGGGGTGGTGGGGGGTGTCTAGGGACACAGTCTCAGGGGGGTGGGGGCGGGGGTCTTGGGTCATAGTCTCGGGGGGGTGGGGGGGGTCTAGGGACATAGTCTCGGGGGCGTGTGTGGGGTCTTGGGTCATAGTCTCGGGTGGGTGGGGGCGGGGGTGTTCTAGGGACATAGTCTCGGGGGTGTGGGGCTTTGGGTGGGATCTAGGGACAGTCTCGGTGTGGGTGGGGGGTGGTCTAGGGACATAGTCTCAGGGGGGGTGGGGGTGGGGGGTCTAGGGTCATAGTCTCGTGGGGTGGTGGGGGGGGGTCTAGTTACATAGTCTCGGGGGGTGTGGGGGTGTGGTGTGTCTAGGGACATAGTCTTGGAGGGGTGTGGGGGGGGTCTAGGGACATAGTCTTGGGGGGTGGTGGGTGGAGGGGGAGTCTAGAGACATAGTCTCGGGGGGGTGGGGTGGGTCTAGGGACATAGTCTCGGGGGGGGTGGGGGCGGGGGTCTCAGGACATAGTCTCGGGGGGGTGGGGTCTAGGGACATAGTCTCGGGGGGGTGGGGGGTGTCTAGGGACATAGTCTCGGGGTGGTGGGGGGGCTCTAGGGACATAGTCTCGGTGGGGGTGGGGCTGGTCTAGGGACATAGTCTAGGGGGGGTGGGGAGGGGTTCTAGGGACATAGTCTCGGGGGGTGTGTGGGGGGTCTAGGGACATAGTCTCGGGGGGTGTGTGGGGGGGTCTAGGGACATAGTCTCGGCGGGGGTGGGGGGTGTTCTAGGGACATAGTCTCGGGGGGTGGGGCTGTGTCTAGGGACAGTCTCGGGGGTGTGGGGGGGGCTCTAGGGACATAGTCTCGGGGGGGTGGGGGTGGAGGGGTCTACGGACATAATCTCGAGGGTTGGGGGGGGGTCTAGGGACAGTCTCGGGGGGGTGGGGGGGGGAGACTAGGGACATAGTCTCGGGTGGTGGGTGGGGGGGGTGGCTAGTGACATAGTCTCGGGGGGGTGGGGGTGGGGGTCTAGGGACAGAGTCTCGGGGGGGTGGGGGGGGTCTAGGGACATAGTCTCGGTGGTAGGGGTGGGGCGGGTGTCTAGGGACATAGTCTCGGTGGGGGATGGGGGGTGTGGTCTAGGGACATAGTCTCGGGGATGTGGGGGGGTCTAGGGACATAGTCTGGGGGGGTGGGTGGGGGGTGGTCTAGGGACATAGTCTCGGGGGGGTGGGTGGGGTGGGAGTCTAGGGACATAGTCTCGGGGGGGTGGGGGGTGGGTCTAGGGACATAGTCTCGGGGGGGGTGTGGGGGGGTCTAGGGACATAATCTCGGGTGGGGTGGGGGGGTGTCTAGGAAGATAGCGTCGGGGGGTTGAGGGGGGGGTGACTAGAGACAGTCTCGGGGGGGTGGTGGGGGGGTCTAGGGACATAGTCTCGGTGGGGGGGGGGGTGGGGAGGGGGTCTTGGGACATAGTCTCGGGGGGGGTGGGGGGGGGTCTAGGGACATAGTCTCAGGGTGGGGGGGTGGGGGTGTGTCTAGGGACATAGTCTCGGGGGGTGGTGGGTGGGGGGGGTCTAGGGACATAGTCTCGGGGGGGTGGGGGGTGTCTAGGGACATAGTCTCGGGGGGGTTGGGGCGGGGGTCTTGGGACATAGTCTCGGGGGGGTAAGGGGGTGGGGTCTTGGGACATAGTCTCGGGGGGGTGGTGGGGTGTCTAGGGAGATAGTCTCGGGCGGGGGTGGGGGGGGGTCTAGGGACATAGTCTCGGGGGGTGGGGGGGGGTGTCTAGGGACATAGTCTCGGGGGGGGTGGGGGGTGGTCTAGGGACATAGTCTCGGGGTGGGGGGGTGGTGGGGGGTCTAGGGGCATAGTCTCGGGTGGGGTGGGGTGGGTCTAGGGACATAGTCTGTGGGTTGTCAGTGCTGGAGCATGTTACAGAGAAAGGGAGGATGGTAGGGGCTGGAAGAAGTTACAGAATAGGGAGGGGTGTAGGGGATGATGGATTTTTCAGAGATAGGGACGTTTGTAGGGGCTTTTGGAGATTACAGAGATAGCGAGGTTTGTACGGGCTGTATGAGGTTACAGAGATAGGGAGGGATGTAGGGGCTGGAGGATGTTACAGAGATATGGAGGGGTTTAGGTGTCTGGAGGAGGTGACCTAGATAGGGAGGGGTGTCCAGGGCTGGAGGAGGTACAGAGATAGTGAGGGGTGTAGGGTCTGGAGGAGGTTACAGAGATAGGGAGCGTTGTAGGGGCTGGAGGATTTGACAGAGATAGGGAGTGGTGTAGGGGCTGGAGGAGGTTACAGAGTTAGAGAGGGTTGTAGGGGCTGGAGGAGGTTACAGAGATAGGGAGGGGTGTAGGGGCTAGAGGAGGTTACAGAGATAGGGATATTTGTAGGGGCTGTAGTACGTTACAGAGTTGGGGAGGGTTGTAGGGTCTGGAGGTGTTTACAGAGATAGGGAGGGTTGTAGGGGCTGGAGGAGGTTACAGAGATAGGGAGGCTTGTAGTGAGTGGAGGAGGTTACAGATTTAGGGAGGGGTGTTGTGGCTAGAGGAGGTTACAAATATAGGGAGGGGGTGTAGGTGCTGGAGATGGTTAAAGTGATAGAGAGTGTTGTAGGGGCTGGAGGATGTTACAGAGATAGGGTGGCTGTAGTGAGTGGAGGAGGTTACAGATTTAGGGAGGGGTGTAGGGGCTGGAGGAGGTTACTGAGATAGGGTGGCTGTAGTGAGTGGAGGAGGTTACAGATTTAGGGAGGGGTGTAGGGGCTGGAGGATGTTACAGAGATAGGGAGGTTTGTAGTGAGTGGAGGAGGTTACAGAGATAGGGTGGCTGTAGTGAGTGGAGGAGGTTACAGATTTAGGGAGGGCTGTAGGGGCTGGAGGACGTTACAAAGATAAAGATGGGTGTAGGGGCTGGAGATGTTTACAGCGATAGGGATGGTTTGTAGTGGTTTGAGGAGGTGAAAGAGATAGGGAGGGGATTAGAGGCCGGAGGAGGTTAGAGTTATGGGGATGGGTGCAGGGGCCGAAGGAGGTTAGAGATAGGGAGGGTTGTAGGGACAGGAGGGGGATACAGAGTTAGGGAGGGTTGTAGTGAGTGGAGGAGGTTACAGAGATTGGGAGGGTTGAAGGGAGTGGAGGAGGTTACAGAGAAAGCGCAAGGTTTAGGGGCTTGTGGAGTTAACAGAGTTGGTTGGGTTGTAGCGGCTGGAGGAGGTTAGAATAACATACACTCCAATATTGCAGCACACCCTCAATTACTGACCCTCCAATAGTACAGCACACCCTCAATTACTGACCCTCCAATAGTACAGCACACCCTCAATTACTGACCCTCCAATAGTACAGCACACCCTCAATTACTGACCCTCCAATAGTACAGCACACCCTCAATTACTGACCCTCCAATAGTACAGCACACCCTCAATTACTGACCCTCCAATAGTACAGCACACCCTCAATTACTGACTGTCCAATAGTACAGCACACCCTCAATTACTGACATAAAGACAAAACAAAACTGCGGATGCTGGAAATCCAAAACAAAAACAGAATTACCTGGAAAAACTCAGCAGGTCTGGCAGCATCGGCGGAGAAGAAAAGAGTTGATGTTTCGAGTCTTCATGACCCTTCGACAGATCTGTCGAAGGGTCATGAAGACTCGAAACGTCAACTATTTTCTTCTCCGCCGATGCTGCCAGACCTGCTGAGTTTTTCCAGGTAATTCTGTTTTTGTTCTCAATTACTGACACTCCAGTAGTACAGCACACCTTCAATTACTGACACTCCAGTAGTGCAGCACACCCTAAATGACTGAATGTCCATTAGTGCAGCACATCCTCAATTACTGAACGTCCAATAGTGCAGCACACCCTCAGTTACTGACACACCTATACTGCAGAACACCCTCAATTACTGACTCTCCAATAGTGCCGCACATCCTCAATTACATACACTCCAATAGTGCTGCACCCTCAATTACTGACACTCCAATAGTGCAGCACACCCTCAATTATTGAACCTTCAAAAGTGCAGCACAGCGTCGATTATTGCAGCACACCCTCAATTACTTACACTCCAATAGTGCTGCACCCTCAATTACTTACACTCCAATAGTGCAGCACACCCTCAATTACTGACACTCCAATAGTGCAGCACACCCTCAATTATTGAACCTTCAAAAGTGCAGCACAGCATCGATTATTGCAGCACACCCTCAATTACATACACTCCAATAGTGCTGCACCCTCAATTACTAACACTGCAATAATGCAGCACACATGCAATTAATGAACTTCCGACAGCACAGAACACCCTCAATTACTGACACTAAAATTGTGCAGCACACCATCAATTACTGACCATCCAATAGTGCAGCACACCCTCAATTATTGCACCACCAAAACACCAGCATACTGTCAATTCTGACACTCCAATAGTGACGCACACACTAAATTACTGACAATCCAGTGGTGCATCACACCTTCAATATCTGACACTACAATTGAGCAGAACACCCTCAATTACTGACCCACCAATAGTGCAGCACACCCGCAAATAATGACCCACCTATTGTGTAGCACACCCACAATTACTGATAATCCAGTGGTGCAGCCCACCCTCAATTAATTACACTCGAATAGTGCAGCACACCCTCAATTACGACCCACCAATAGTGATGCACTCCATCAATTACGGACCCACCAATAGTGAGGCACTCCCTCAATTACTGACAATCCAGTGGTGTAGCACACCCTCAATTACTGACACTTCAATAGTGCAGCATACCCTCAATTACTGACACACCTATCGTGCAGCACACCCTCAATTACTGACACACCTATAGTGCAGCACACCATCAATTACTGAACTTACGACAGTGCAGAACACACTCAATTACTGACACATCTATAGTGCAACAAACCCTCAATTACTGACACTCCAACAGTGCAGAACTACCTCAATTACTTTCCTTCCAATGGTCCAGCACACCCTCAATTACTGACCTTCCAATAGGGCAGAACACCCTCAATTATTGACTGTTCAAAAGAGCAGCATACCGTCAATTATTGGCACTCCAACAGTGCAGCACACCCACAATTACTTACACTCCAATAGTGCAGCACACCTTCAATTACTGAGAAACAGGTTGCTCAGCATACACTCAATTTCTGACACTCCAATAGTGCAGCACACCCTCAATTATTGAACCTTCAAAAGTGCAGCACAGTGTCGATTATTGCAGCACACCCTCAATTACTTACACTCCAGTAGTGCAGCACACCCTCAATTACTGACACTCCAGTAGTGTAGCAAGCTGTTACTGACACATCAATAGTGCAGCACACCCTCAATTAGTGACACACCAAAAGTGCTGCAAACCCTCAATTATTGACCCCCCAATAGTGCAGCATATCCTCAATTACTGGAAAACCAATAGTGCTTCACAGCCTTAATTACTGATGCTCCAATACTGCAGCACACCCTCAATTGCTGACCCTCCAATAGTGCAGCACACCCTCTTTTACATACACTCGCATAGTGCAGCACACTCTCAATTACTGACCCTCCAATAGAGCAGCACACCCTCAGTTACTGACACAACTATAGTGCAGAACACCCTCAATTACTGACACTCCAACTGTGCAACACACCCTCAATTACTGACACTCGAATAAAGCAGTACACAGTCAATTACCAATCCTCCAATCGTGCAGATCACCGTCAATTACTGACACTCCAACAGTATAGCACGGTCTCAATTACTGACACTCCAATACAGCAGCACACCCTCAATTACTGACAGTCCAACAGTATAGCACGGTCTCAATTACTGACACTCCAATAGTGCAGCGCTCCCTCAATTACTGACACTCCAATAGTGCAGCACACTCTCAATTACTGACACTAAAATTTTGCAGCACACCCTCAATTACTGACACTCCAATAGTGCAGCACACCCTCAATTACTGACACTAACATTTTGCAGCACACCCTCAATTACTGACACTCCAATAATGATGCACAACCTAAATTTCTGACACTCCAATCATGCATCGCACCCTCAATTACTGACACTCCAATAGTGCAGCATGCCCTCAATGACTGTTCCTCCAATACTGCAGCACACCCTCAATTACTGACACTCCAATAGTGCAGCACACCCTCAATTATTGACCTACCAATAGTGCTGCACATCCGCAATTATTGACCCCTCAAGAGTGCAGCATACCTTCAATTATTGACCCTCCAATAGTGCAGCATTACGTCAATTACTGACACTCCAGTCGTGCAGCACACCCTCAATTACTGACCCACCAATAGTGCAGCACACCCTCAATTACTGACATGCCTATACTGCTACATACACTCACTAACTGACCCTCCAATAGTGCAGCACACACTCAATTACTGACACTCCAATAGTGCAGCACACCCTTAGTTACTGACCCTCCAATAGTGCAGCACACCCTCAATTACTGACACTCCAATAGTGCAGCATACCCTCAATTACTGACACTCCAATAGTGCAGCACAGCACTTAGTTACTGACCCTCCAATAGTGCAGCACACACTCAATTACTGACACTCCAATAGTGCAGCACACCCTCATTTACTGACCCTTCAATAGTGCAGCACACCCTCAGTTACTGACGCACCTATAGTGCAGAACACCCTCAATTACAGACACTCGAATAGATCAGCCCACCCTCAATTACCGACCCTCCAATCGTGCAGATTACCGTCAATTACTGAGACTCCAACAGTGCAGAACAGCCTCAATTACTGGCACTCCAATACTGCAGCACATCATCCATTAGTGACACTCCAATAGTGCAGCACATCCTCAATTACTTACACTCCAATGGTGCAGCACACACTCAATTAATGACACTCTACTAGTGCAGCAGTCACTCAATTACTGACACTCCAATAGTGCAGCACACTCTCAATTACTGACACTAAAATTTTGCAGCACACCCTCAATTACTGACACTCCAATAGTGCAGCACACCCTCAATTACTGAGACTAAAATTTTGCAGCACACCCTCAATTACTGACACTCCAATAATGATGCACAACCTAAATTTCTGACACCCCAAACGTGCATTGCGCCCTCAATTACTGACACTCGAATGGTGCAGAACACGCGTAATTACTCACCCACCAATAGTGCAGCACACCCTCAATTACTGATCTCAAATAGTGCAGAACACCCTCAATTACTTACCCACCAATAGTGCAGCACACCCTCAATTACTGACACTCCAAAAGTGCAGCACACCATCATTTACTTGCACTCAAATAGTGCAGAACACCCTCAATTACTGACCAACCAATATTGCAGCATTCCCTCAATTACTGACACTCCAGTCATGCATCGCACCCTCAATTATTTACACTCGAATAGTGCAGCACACCCTCAATTACTGATAATCCAGTGGTGCAGCACACCCCCAAATTCTGACACTCCAACAGTGCAGCACACCCTCAATTACTGACACTACAATAATGCAGCACAAACTCAATTACTGATCCTCCATTATTGCTGCAAACCTTCAATTACTGACCTTCCGACAGTGCAGAACACCCTAAATTACTGACACTCCAATTGTGCAGCACATCCTCTATTACTGACACTCCAATAGTGCAGCACACCCAAAATTACTGACATTCCAATAGTGCAGCCCACCCTCAATTACTGATCCTCCAATATTGCTGCACACCCTCAATTACTGACCTTCCGACAGCGCAGCACACCCAAAATTACTGACACTCCAATAGTACAGCACACCCGCAATTACTGACACTCCAATAGTGCAGCACACACTCAATTACTGACCATCCAATAGTGCAGCACACCCCCAATTACTGACCAACTGGTAGTGCAGCACACTCTCAATTACTGACACACCTATAGTGCAGCAAACCCTCAATTACTTACGCTCCAATAGTGCAGCACACCACCAATTATCGACCCTTCAATAGTGCAGCATACGGCAATTACTGACACTGCAATACTGTAGCACCCCCTCAATTACTGACACACCAATAGTGCAGCACACCCTCAATTACTGACACTCAATAGCACAGCATGCACTCAATTACAGACCCTCCAATCGTGCAGCATACCCTCAATTACTGACACTCGAATAATGCAGCACACCCTCAATTACTTAAACTCGAATAGTGCAGCGCACACTCAGTTACTGACACTCCAATAGTAAAGCACACACTCAATTACTGACTCTCCAATAGTGCAGCACACCCTCAATTACTGATCCTCCAATCGTGCAGCACACCCACAATTACTGACACTCCAATAGAGCAGAATACCGTCAATTATTGACACTTCAATTGTACAGCACACCCTCAATTACAAACAATCGAATAGTGCAGCACACGCTCAATTACTGAACATCCAATAGTGCAGCACACCCTCAATTACTGACCCTCCAATAGTGCAGCACACACTCAATTACTGACACTCCAATAGTGCAGCACACCCTCAGTTACTGACCCTCCAATCGTGCAGATTACCGTCAGTTACTGAGACTCCAACAGTGCAGAACAGCCTCAATTACTGGCACTCCAATACTGCAGCACACCCTCAATTACTGACACTCCAATACTGCAGCACACCATCCATTAGTGACACTCCAATAGTGCAGCACATCCTCAATTACTTACACTCCAATAGTTCAGCACATCTTCAATTAATGACACTCTACTAGTGCAGCAGACACTCAATTGCTGACACTCCAATAGTGCTGCACCCTCAATTAATGACACTTCAATAATGCTGCACACCTTCAATTACTGAACTTCCGACAGTGCAGAACACCCTCAATTACTGACACTAAAATTGTGCAGCTCATCATCAATTACTGATAATCTAACAGTGCAGCACACCATCAATTATTGAACCACCAATAGACCAGCATACCGTCAACTATGACACTCCAATAGAGACGCACAACCTAAATTACTGACGTTCCAAAAGTGCAGAACACACTCACTTACTGACCCACCAATAGTGCAGCACACCCTCAATTACTGACACACTTATAGTGCAGCACAGACTCAATTACTGACCCTCCAATAGTGCATCATACCGTCAATTACTGACACTCCAATAGTGAAGCACACCCTCAAATACTGACACTCCAATCGTGCAGCGCACCCTCAATTATTGACCCTCCAATAATGCAGCATATCGTCAATTACTGACCCTCCAATAATGCAGCATACCGTCAATTACTGACACTCGAATAGTGAAGCACACCCTCAATTACTTACACTTGAATAATGCAGCACATCCACAATTACTGACACACCTATAGTGCAGCACATGCTCTATTACTTACACTCGAATAGTGCACAACACCCTGAATTACTGACCCTCCAATAGTGCAGCATACCGTCAATTACTGACACTCCAATAGTGCAGCACACACTCAGTTACTGACCCTGCAACAGTGCAGCACACCCTCAATTATTGACACTCAATAGCACAGCAGACACTCAATTATTGACCCTCCAATAGTGCAGCACATCCTCAATAATTGACTCTCCAATAATGCAGCACTCCTTCAATTACTGATCCTCCAATCGTGCAGCACACCTTCAATTACAAACAATCGAATAGTGCAGCACACCCTCAATTACTGACACTCCAATAATGCAGCACACCCTCAATTAATGACACTCCAATAGTGCAGCCAATCCTCAATTACTTACACTCCAATAGTCAATTAATGACACTCTACTAGTGCAGCAGACACTCAATTGCTGACCCTCCAATAGTGCTGCACCCTCAATTAATGACACTTCAATAATGCAGCACACCTTCAATTACTGATCTTCCGACAGTGCAGAACACTCCCAATTACGGACACTAAAATTGTGCAGCTCGCCATCAATTACTGATAATCTAACAGTGCAGCACACCATCAATTATTGAACCACCAATAGAACAGCATACCGTCAATTACTGACACTCCAGTAGAGATGCACACCCTAAATTACTGACATTCCAATAGTGCAGAACACCCTCAATTACTGACCCACCAATATCGCAGCACTCCCTCAATTACTGACACACTTATAGTGCAGCAGAGACTCAATTACTGACCCTCCAATAGAGCAGCAAACCGTCAATTACTGACACTCCAATAGTGAAGCACATCCTCAATTACTGACATTCCAATAGTGCAGCATACCGTCAATTACTGACACTCCAATAGTGAAGCAAATCCTCAATTATTGACCCTCCAATAGTGCAGCATACCGTCAATTACTGACACTCCAATAGTGCTGCACACCCTCTATTACTTACACTCAAATAGTGCAGAACACCCTCAATTACTGACCCTCCAATAGTGCAGTATACCGTCAATTACTGACACTGCAATAGTGCAGCACACATTCAGTTACTGACCCTCCAATAGTGCTGCACACACTCATTTGCTGACCCTCCAATAGTGCAGCACACCCTCAATTACTGACACTCAATAGCACAGCAGACACTCAATTATTGACCCTCCAATCATGCAGCACATCCTCAATTATTGACTCTCCAATAGTGCAGCACACCCTCAAATACTGACAGTCCTATTTTGCAGCACACGCTCAATCGCTGACCCTCCAATAGTGCAGCACACACTCAATTACTGACAATCAAATAGTGCAGCACACCATCAATTAATGACACTCCAGTAGTGCAGCACACCCTCAATTACTTACACTCGAATGGTGCAGAACACTCTCAATTACGTACACTCGAATAGTGCAGAATAACCTCAATTACTGACCCTCCAATACTGCAGCACACCCTCAATTACTGACACCCCAATCGTGCATCACACCCTCAATTACTTACACTCGAATGGTGCAGAACACTCTCAATTACTGATACACCAATAGTGCAGCACACCTTCAATTACTGAACTTCCGGCAGTGCAGAACACCCTCAATTACTGACACTAAAATTGTGCAGAACACCCTCAATTACTGACCCTCCAATTGTGCTCCGCACCCTATTTTACTGATTCTCAAACAGTGCAGAACAGCCTCAATTACTTACAC
Source organism: Isurus oxyrinchus (assembly GCA_026770705.1). Taxonomy (NCBI): domain Eukaryota; kingdom Metazoa; phylum Chordata; class Chondrichthyes; order Lamniformes; family Lamnidae; genus Isurus; species Isurus oxyrinchus. The sequence goes on from JANJGN010001070.1 coordinate 158,447, forward strand.
TCCAATAGTGCAGCACACCCTCAATTACTGACACTCAATAGCACAGCATGCACTCAATTACAGACCCTCCAATCGTGCAGCGCATCTTCAATTATTGACCCTCCAATAGTGCAGTATACCGTACATTACTGACACTCCAATAGTGCAGCATGGCCACAATTACTGGCACTCCAATAGTGCAGCACACCCTCAATTACTTACACTCGAATAATGCAGTACACCCTCAATTACTGACACACCTATAGTGCAGCACACACTCATTTACTTACACTCGAATAGTGCAGAACACCCTCAATTACTGACCCACCAATAGTGCAGCACACCCTCAATTACCGATCCTCCAATAGTGCAGAACACCCTCAATTACTGACCTAACAATAATGCAGCACACCCTCAATTACCGATCCTCCAATATTGCAGCACATGCTCAATTACTGACCTTCCAATAGTGCAGCATACTCTCAATTACAGACCCTCCAATAATCCAGCATTCGCTCAATTACTGACCTTCCAACAGTGCAGCATACTCTCAATTACTGACAATCCAATAGTGCAGCACACACTCAGTTACTGACCCTCCGATAATCCAGCATTCCCTCAATTCCTGACACAACTATAGTGCAGCACACCCTGAATTACTGATAATCCAGTGGTGCAGCACACCCTCAATTACTGACACTCCAATCGTGCATCGCACCCTCAATTACTTACACTTGGATAGTATAGAACACCCTCAATTACTGACCCACTAATAGTGCAGCACACCCTCAATTACTGACACACCTATAGTGCAGCACACACTCAATTAGTGACACACATATAGTGCAGCACACATTCAATTACTGACACTCCAATAGTGCAGCACACCCTCAATTACTGACCCTCCAATAGTGCAGCTCACGCTCAGTTAATGACCTTCCAATCGTGCAGCACACCACAATTACTGACACTGCAATAGCGCAGGGCAACCTCAATTATTGACCCTCCAATAGTGCAGAATACCGTCAATTATTGACACTCCAATAGTGAAGCACACCCACAATTACTGACACTCCAATAGTGCAGCACATCCTCAATTACTGACACTCCAATAGTCTAGAATACCGTCAATTACTGACACTCCAACAGTGAAGCACACCCACAATTACTGACACTCCAATAGTGCAGCACATCCTCAATTACTGACACTCCAATAGTCTAGAATACCGTCAATTACTGACACTCCAACAGTGAAGCACACCCACAATTACTGACACTCCAATAGTGCAGCACATCCTCAATTACTGACACTCCAATAGTGCAGCACACACTCAATTACTGACCCTCCAATAGTCTAGAATACCGTCAATTACTGACACTCCAACAGTGAAGCACACCCACAATTACTGACACTCCAATAGTGCAGCACATCCTCAATTACTGACACTCCAATAGTGCAGCACATCCTCAATTACTTAAACTCCAATAGTGCAGTACAACCTCAATTAATGACACTCTACTAGTGCAGCAGACACTCAATTGCTGACCCTCCAATGGTACTGCACCCTCAATTACTGACACTTTAATAGTGCAGAAAGCCATCAATTACTGAACTTCCGACAGTGCAGAACACCCTCAATTACTGACACTAAAATTGTGCAGACACCATCAATTAGTGACCATCCAATATTGCAGCACACCCTCAATTATTGAACCACAAATAGAACAGCATACCGTCAATTACTGATACTCCAATCGTGCATTGCACCCTCAATTACTTACACTCGAATAGTGCAGAACACCCTCAATTACTGAAGCACCAATAGTGCAGCATTCCCTCAATTACTGACGCACCTATCGTGCAGCACACCCTCAATTACTGGTAATCCAGTCGTGCAGCACACACTCAATTACTGACACACCTATAGTGCAGCACAACCTCAATCACAGATAATCCATTTGTGCAGCACACCCTCAATTACTGACCCCCCAATAGTGCAGCACACCCTCAATTACTGACCCACCAATAGTGCAACACAACCTCAATTACAGACAATCCATTGGTGCAGCACACCCTCAATTACTGACCCACCAATAGTGCAGCACGCCCTCAATTACTGACCCACCAATAGTGCAACACAACCTCAATTACAGACAATCCATTGGTGCAGCACACCTTCAATTATTGCCCCTCCGATAGTGCAGCATATCCTCAATTACTGACACTCCAATAGTGCAGCACACCTTCAATGACTGTTCCCCCAATACTGCAGCACACTGTCAATTACTGACACTCCAGTAGTGCAGCATGCCCTCAATGACTGTTCCTCCAATACTGCAGCACACACTCAATTACTGACACTCCAATAGTGCAGCACACCCTCAATTATTGACCTACCAATAGTGCTGCACATCCGCAATTATTGACCCCTCAAGAGTGCAGCATACCTTCAATTATTGACCCTCCAATAGTGCAGCATTATGTCAATTACTGACACTCCAGTCGTGCAGCACACCCTCAATTACTGACCCACCAATAGTGCAGCACACTCTCAATTACTGACACTCCAATAGAGCAGCACACCCTCAATTACTGACATGCCTATACTGCTACACACACTCACTAACTACCCTCCAATAGTGCAGCACACACTCAATTACTGACACTCCAATAGTGCAGCACACCCTTAGTTACTGACACTCCAATAGTGCAGCACACCCTCAATTACTGACCCTCCAATAGTGTAGCACACCCTCAATTACTGACACTCCAATAGTGCAGCACACCCTCAATTACTGACACTAACATTTTGCAGCACACCCTCAATTACTGACACTCCAATAATGATGCACAACCTAAATTTCTGACACTCCAATCATGCATCGCACCCTCAATTACTGACACTCCAATAGTGCAGCATGCCCTCAATGACTGTTCCTCCAATACTGCAGCACACCCTCAATTACTGACACTCCAATAGTGCAGCACACCCTCAATTATTGACCTACCAATAGTGCTGCACATCCGCAATTATTGACCCCTCAAGAGTGCAGCATACCTTCAATTATTGACCCTCCAATAGTGCAGCATTACGTCAATTACTGACACTCCAGTCGTGCAGCACACCCTCAATTACTGACCCACCAATAGTGCAGCACACCCTCAATTACTGACATGCCTATACTGCTACATACACTCACTAACTGACCCTCCAATAGTGCAGCACACACTCAATTACTGACACTCCAATAGTGCAGCACACCCTTAGTTACTGACCCTCCAATAGTGCAGCACACCCTCAATTACTGACACTCCAATAGTGCAGCATACCCTCAATTACTGACACTCCAATAGTGCAGCACAGCACTTAGTTACTGACCCTCCAATAGTGCAGCACACACTCAATTACTGACACTCCAATAGTGCAGCACACCCTCATTTACTGACCCTTCAATAGTGCAGCACACCCTCAGTTACTGACGCACCTATAGTGCAGAACACCCTCAATTACAGACACTCGAATAGATCAGCCCACCCTCAATTACCGACCCTCCAATCGTGCAGATTACCGTCAATTACTGAGACTCCAACAGTGCAGAACAGCCTCAATTACTGGCACTCCAATACTGCAGCACACCCTCAATTACTGACACTCCAATACTGCAGCACACCATCCATTAGTGACACTCCAATAGTGCAGCACATCCTCAATTACTTACACTCCAATGGTGCAGCACACACTCAATTAATGACACTCTACTAGTGCAGCAGACACTCAATTGCTGACACTCCAATAGTGCAGCACACTCTCAATTACTGACACTAAAATTTTGCAGCACACCCTCAATTACTGACACTCCAATAGTGCAGCACACCTTCAATTACTGACACTAAAATTTTGCAGCACACCCTCAATTACTGACACTCCAATAATGATGCACAACCTAAATTTCTGACACTCCAATCGTGCATCGCGCCCTCAATTAGTTACACTCGAATGGTGCAGAACACGCGCAATTACTCACCCACCAATAGTGCAGCACACCATCATTTACTGATCTCAAATAGTGCAGAACACCCTCAATTACTGACCAACCAATATTGCAGCATTCCCTCAATTACTGACACTCCAGTCATGCATCGGACCCTCAATTATTTACACTCGAATAGTGCAGCACACCCTCAATTACTGATAATCCAGTGGTGCAGCACACCCTCAAATTCTGGCACTCCAACAGTGCAGCACACCCTCAATTACTGACACTACAATAATGCAGCACAAACTCAATTACTGATCCTCCATTATTGCTGCACACCTTCAATTACTGACCTTCCGACAGTGCAGAACACCCTAAATTACTGACACACCAATTGTGCAGCACACCCTCTATTACTGACACTCCAATAGTGCAGCACACCCAAAATTACTGACATTCCAATAGAGCAGCACACCCTCAATTACTGATCCTCCAATAGTGCAGCACACCCTCAATTATTGACTCTCCAATAGTGCAGCACACTCTCAATTACTGACACTCCAATAGAGCAGCACACCCTCAACTATTGACACTCCAATATTGAAGAACGCCGTCAATTCCTGACAATCCATTAGTGCAGCAAACCCTCAATTACTGACACTCCAACAGTATAGCACGGTCTCAATTACTGACACTCCAATACAGCAGCACACCCTCAATTACTGACAGTCCAACAGTATAGCACGGTCTCAATTACTGACACTCCAATAGTGCAGCGCTCCCTCAATTACTGACACTCCAATAGTGTAGCACACTCTCAATTACTGACACTAAAATTTTGCAGCACACCCTCAATTACTGACACTCCAATAGTGCAGCACACCCTCAATTACTGACACTAACATTTTGCAGCACACCCTCAATTACTGACACTCTAATAATGATGCACAACCTAAATTTCTGACACTCCAATCATGCATCGCGCCCTCAATTACTGACACTCCAATAGTGCAGCATGCCCTCAATGACTGTTCCTCCAATACTGCAGCACACCCTCAATTACTGACACTCCAATAGTGCAGCACACCCTCAATTATTGACCTACCAATAGTGCTGCACATCCGCAATTATTGACCCCTCAAGAGTGCAGCATACCTTCAATTATTGACCCTCCAATAGTGCAGCATTACGTCAATTACTGACACTCCAGTCGTGCAGCACACCCTCAATTACTGACCCACCAATAGTGCAGCACACCCTCAATTACTGACATGCCTATACTGCTACATACACTCACTAACTGACCCTCCAATAGTGCAGCACACACTCAATTACTGACACTCCAATAGTGCAGCACACCCTTAGTTACTGACCCTCCAATAGTGCAGCACACCCTCAATTACTGACACTCCAATAGTGCAGCATACCCTCAATTACTGACACTCCAATAGTGCAGCACAGCACTTAGTTACTGACCCTCCAATAGTGCAGCACACACTCAATTACTGACACTCCAATAGTGCAGCACACCCTCATTTACTGACCCTTCAATAGTGCAGCACACCCTCAGTTACTGACGCACCTATAGTGCAGAACACCCTCAATTACAGACACTCGAATAGATCAGCCCACCCTCAATTACCGACCCTCCAATCGTGCAGATTACCGTCAATTACTGAGACTCCAACAGTGCAGAACAGCCTCAATTACTGGCACTCCAATACTGCAGCACACCCTCAATTACTGACACTCCAATACTGCAGCACACCCTCAATTACTGACACTCCAATACTGCAGCTCACCATCCATTAGTGGCACTCCAATTGTGCAGCACATCCTCAATTACTTACACTCCAATGGTGCAGCACACATTCAATTATTGACACTCTACTAGTGCAGCAGACACTCAATTACAGACACTCCAATCGTGCAGATCACTGACAATTACTGAGACTCCAACAGTGCAGAACTGCCTCAATTAATGACACTCCAATAATGCAGCATACCATCAATTAATGACACTCCAATAGTGCAGCACATCCTCAATTACTTACACTCCAATAGTTCAGCACATCCTCAATTAATGACACTCTACTAGTGCAGCAGACACTCAATTGCTGACACTCCAATAGTGCTGCACCCTCAATTAATGACACTTCAATAATGCTGCACACCTTCAATTACTGAACTTCCGACAGTGCAGAACACCCTCAATTACTGACACTAAAATTGTGCAGCTCGCCATCAATTACTGATAATCTAACAGTGCAGCACACCATCAATTATTGAACCACCAATAGACCAGCATACCGTCAATTACTGACACTCCAATAGAGACACACAACCTAAATTACTGACATTCCAAAAGTGCAGAACACACTCACTTACTGACCCACCAATAGTGCAGCACACCCTCAATTACTGACACACTTATAGTGCAGCACAGACTCAATTACTGACCCTCCAATAGTGCATCATACCGTCAATTACTGACACTCCAATAGTGAAGCACACCCTCAAATACTGACACTCCAGTCGTGCAGCGCACCCTCAATTATTGACCCTCCAATAATGCAGCATATCGTCAATTACTGACCCTCCAATAATGCAGCATACCGTCAATTACTGACACTCGAATAGTGAAGCACACCCTCAATTACTTACACTTGAATAATGCAGCACATCCTCAATTACTGACACACCTATAGTGCAGCACACGCTCTATTACTTACACTCGAATAGTGCACAACACCCTGAATTACTGACCCTCCAATAGTGCAGCATACCGTCAATTACTGACACTCCAATAGTGCAGCACACACTCAGTTACTGACCCTGCAACAGTGCAGCACACCCTCAATTATTGACACAACAGCACAGCAGACACTCAATTATTGACCCTCCAATAGTGCAGCACATCCTCAATAATTGACTCTCCAAGAGTGCAGCACTCCTTCAATTACAAACAATCGAATAGTGCAGCACACCCTCAATTACTGACACTCCAATAGTGCAGCGCACCCTCAATTACTGACACTCCAATAGTACAGCACACCCTCAATTACTGACACTCCAATTGTGCAGCACACCCTCAATTGCAAACACACGAATAGTGCAGCACACCCTCAATTACAGACACTCGATTAGAGCAGTCCACCCTCAATTACCGACCCTCCAATTGTGCAGTTCACCGTCAATTACTGAGACTGCAACAGTGCAGAACAGCCTCAATTACTGACACTCCAATAATGCAGCACACCCTCAATTAATGACACTCCAATAGTGCAGCACATCCTCAATTACTGACACTCCAATAGTCAATTAATGACACTCTAATAGTGCAGCAGACAATCAATTGCTGACCCTCCAATAGTGCTGCACCCTCAATTAATGACACTTCAATAATGCAGCACACTTTCAATTACTGAACTTCCGACAGTGCAGAACACCCTCAATTACTGACACTAAAATTGTGCAGCTCGCCATCAATTACTGATAATCTAACAGTGCAGCACACCATCAATTATTGAACCACCAATAGACCAGCATACCGTCAATTACTGACACTCCAGTAGAGATGCACAACCTAAATTACTGACATTCCAATAGTGCAGAACACCCTCAATTGCTGACCCACCAATATTGCAGCACTCCCTCAATTACTGACACACTTATAGTGCAGCACTCAATTACTGACCCTCCAATAGAGCAGCATACCGTCAATTACTGACCCTCCGATAGAGCAGCAAACCGTCAATTACTGACACTCCAATAGTGCTGCACACCCTCTATTACTTACACTCAAATAGTGCAGAACACCCTCAATTACTGACCCTCCAATAGTGCAGTATACCGTCAATTACTGACACGGCAATAGTGCAGCACACATTCAGTTACTGACCCTCCAATAGTGCTGCACGCACTCATTTGCTGACCCTCCAATAGTGCAGAACACCCTCAATTACTGACACTCAATAGCACAGCAGACACTCAATTATTGACCCTCCAATCATGCAGCACATCCTCAATTATTGACTCTCCAATAGTGCAGCACACCCTCAATTACTGACACACCTATTTTGCAGCACACGCTCAATTGTTGACCCTCCAATAGTGCAGCACACACTCAATTATTGACAATCAAATAGTGCAGCACACCATCAATTAATGACACTCCAGTAGTGCAGCACACCCTCAATTACTGACACTCCAATCATGCAGCACACCCTCAATTACTTACACTCGAATGGTGCAGAACACTCTCAATTACTTACACTCGAATAGTGCAGAATAACCTCAATTACTGACCCTCCAATACTGCAGCACACCCTCAATTACTGACACTCCAATCGTGCATCACACCCTCAATTACTTACACTCGAATGGTGCAGAACACTCTCAATTACTGATCCACCAATAGTGCAGCACACGCTCAATTACTGACTCCAATAGTGCAGCATACACTCAATTACTGACACTCCTATAGTGCAGCACCCTCAATTAATGACACTTCAATAATGCAGCACACCTTCAATTACTGAACTTCCGGCAGAGCAGAACACCATCAATTACTGACACTCCAATAGTGCAGCGTGGCAACAATTACAGGCACTCCAATAGTGATTAACACCCTCAATTACTGACACTCAATAGCACAGCATGCACTCAATTACAGACCCTCCAATCGTGCAGCGCATCCTCAATTATTGACCCTCCAATAGTGCAGTATACCGTAAATTACTGGCACTCCAATAGTGCAGCATGGCCACAATTACTGGCACTCCAATAGTGCAGCACACCCTCAATTACTTACACTCGAATAATGCAGTACACCCTCAATTACTGACACACCTATAGTGCAGCACACACTCATTTACTTACACTCGAATAGTGCAGAACACACTCAATTACTGACCTACCAATAGTGCAGCACACCCTCAATTACCGATCTTCCAATAGTGCAGAACACCCTCAATTACTGACCTAACAATAATGCAGCACACCCTCAATTACCGATCCTCCAATAGTGCAGCTCACGCTCAATTACTGACCTTCCAATAGTGCAGCATACTCTCAATTACTGACCCTCCAATAATCCAGCATTCCCTCAATTACTGACACAACTATAGTGCAGCACACGCTCAATTACTGACCTTCCAGTAGTGCAGCATACTCTCAATTACTGACAATCCAATAGTGCAGCACACACTCAGTTACTGACCCTCCGATAATCCAGCATTCCCTCAATTACTGACACAACTATAGTGCAGCACACCCTGAATTACTGATAATCCAGTGGTGCAGCACACCCTCAATTACTGACACTCCAATCGTGCATCGCACCCTCAATTACTTACACTTGGATAGTATAGAACACCCTCAATTACTGACCCACCAATAGTGCAGCACACCCTCAATTACTGACACACCTATAGTGCAGCACATACTCAATTAGTGACACACATATAGTGCAGCACACATTCAATTATTGACACTCCAATAGTGCAGCACACCCTCAATTACTGACCCTCCAATAGTGCAGCTCACGCTCAGTTAATGACCTTCCAATCGTGCAGCACACCACAATTACTGACACTGCAATAGTGCAGGACACCCTCAATTATTGACCCTCCAATAGTGCAGAATACCGTCAATTATTGACACTCCAATAGTGAAGCACACCCACAATTACTGACCCTCCAATAGTCTAGAATACAGTCAATTACTGACACTCCAACAGTGAAGCACACCCACAATTACTGATAATCCAATGGTGCAGCACACCCACCATTACTTACACTCGAATAATGCAGGAAAAACTCAATTACTGACACATTCTCAATTACTTACACTCGAATAGTGCAGAACACCCTCAATTACTGACCCTCCAATAGTGCAGCATACCGTCAATTACTGACATTCCAATAGTGATTCACAACTTAAATTACTGACACATCAATAGTGCAGCACACCCTCAATTACTGACTCTCCAATAGTGCAGCATACGCTCAATTACTGACACTCCAATAGTGCAGCACACTCTCAATTACTGACCCTCCAATAGTGCAGCACACCATCAATTAATGATACTCCAATAGTGCAGCACACCCTCAATTAATGACACTCTACTAGTGCAGCAGACACTCAATTGCTGACACTCCATATGTGCTGCACCCTCAATTAATGACACTTCAATAATGCAGCACACCTTCAATTACTGAACTTCTGACAGTGCAGAACACCCTCAATTACTGACACTAAAATTGTGCAGCTCACCATCAATTACTGATAATCTAACAGTGCAGCACACCATCAATTATTGAACCACCAATAGAACAGCATACCATCAATTACTGACACTCCAGTAGAGACGCACAAGCTAAATTACTGACATTCCAATAGTGCAGAACACCATCAATTACTGATCCACCAATATTACAGCACACCCTCAATTACTGACACCATTATAGTGCAGCACAGACTCAAGTGCTGACCCTCCAATAGAGCAGCATACCGTCAATTACTGACACTCCAATAGTGAAGCACACCTTGAATTACTGACACTCCAATCGTGCAACGCAACCTCAATTATTGACCCTCCAATAGTGCAGCACACCCTCAATTACTTACGCACTTATAGTGCAGCACACGCTCAATTACTGACCCTCCAATAGTGCAGCACACCCTCAATTACTGACTCTCCAATAGTGCAGCATATGCTCAATTACTGACCCTCCAATAGTGCAGCACACCATCAATTAATGACACTCCAATAGTGCAGCGCACCCTCAATTAATGACACTCTACTAGTGCAGCAGACACTCAAATGCTGACCCTCCAATAGTGCTGCAGCCTCAATTAATGACACTTCAATAATGCAGCACACCTTCAATTACTGAACTTCTGACAGTGCAGAACACCCTCAATTACTGACACTCAATAGCACAGCATGCATTCAATTACAGACCCTTCAATCGTGCAGCGCATCCTCAATTATTGACACACCTATAGTGTAGTACACCCTCAATTAGTTACACTCGAATAGTGCAGAACACCCTCAATTACTGACCCTCCAATAGTGCAGCATACCGTCAATTACTGCCACTCCTATAGTGCATCACGCACTCAATTACTGACACTCCAATAGTGCAGCACCCTCAATTAATGACACTTCAATAATGCAGCACACCTTCAATTACTGAACTTCCGGCAGTGCAGAACACCCTCAATTACTGACACTAAAATTGTGCAGCACACCCTTAATTACTGACCCTCCAATTGTGCTCTGCACCCTATTTTACTGATTCTCAAACAGTGCAGAACAGCCTCAATTACTTACACTCCAATAGTGCAGCACACCCTCAATTACTGACACTCCAGCAGTGTAGCATACCGTCAATTACTGACCCTCCAATAGTGCCGAACACCCTCAATTACTGACCCTCCAGTAGTGCAGCATACCATCAATTACTGACCCTCCAATATTGATGCACAACCTAAATTACTGACATTCTAATAGTGCAGAACACCCTCAATTACTGACCCTCCAATAGAGCAGCACCCTCTCAATTACTGACCCCCCAATAGTGCAGCATACCCTCATGTACTGACACTCCAATAATGCGGCACACCCTCAATTACTGAGCCTCCAATAATGCTGCCAACCCTCAACAACTGACACTCCAATCGTGCAGGACACCTTCATTTACTGACCCTCCAACAGTGCAGCACACCCTCAATTACTGACCCTCGAATAGTGCAGCACACACTCAATCACTGACACTCCAATAGTGCAGCATACCGTCAATTACTGACACTCCAATATTGAAGCACACCCACAATTACTGATACTCCAATCTTGCAGCACACCCACCATTACTTACACTCGAATAATGCAGCACACACACAATTACTGACACACCTATAGTGTAGCACACCCTCAATTAGTTACAATCCAACAGTGCAGAACACCCTCAATTACTGACCTACCAGTAGTGCAGCATACCATAACATCAATTACTGACACTCCAATCGTGCAGCACACACTCGGTCACTGATGCTCCAATAGAGCAGCACACTCTCAATTACTGACACTCCAATAGTGCAGCACACGCTCAATTAGTGACCCCCCAATAGTGCAGAACACACTAAATTACTGACACTCCAATAGTGCAGCACACCTTCAATTACTGACACTCCAATCATGCAGCACACCCTCAATTACTGACACTCAAATTGTGCAGAATACTGTATATTACTGACACTCCAATAGTGCAGCACACCCTCAATAACTGACACTCCAATAGTGCAGCACACACTCAATTACTGACACTGCAATAGTGTAGCACCCCCTCAATTACTGACACTCAATAGCACAGCAGACACTCAATTACTGGTCGTCCAATCGTGCAGCACATCCTCAATTACTGACCCCCCAATAATGCAGCATACCCTCAATTACTGACACTCCAATCGTGCAGCACACCCTCAATTACAAACACTCGAATAGTGCAGCACACCCTCAATTACTGAACGTCCGATATGGCAGCACACCCTCAATTACAGACACTTGAATAGAGCAGCACACCCTCAATTACCGACCCTCCAATCGTGCAGCTCACTGTCAATTACTGAGACCCGAACAGTGCAGAACAGCCTCAATTACTGACACTCGGTCACTGATGATCCAATAGAGCAGCACACTCTCAATTACTGACACTCCAATAGTGCAGCACACGCTCAATTAGTGACCCCCCAATAGTGCAGAACACACTAAATTACTGACACTCCAATAGTGCAGCACACGCTCAATTACTGACCCTCCAATAGTGCAGCACACCTTCAATTACTGACACTCCAATCATGCAGCACACCCTCAATTAATGACAGGGTCAGTAATTGAGGCTGGTGCACTATTGGATTGTTAGTAATCGAGACTGTGCTGCACTGTTGGAGTGTCAGTAATTGAGGGTGTGCTGCACTATTGAAGTGTCAGTAATTGATGCTGTGCTGCACTGTTGGAGTGTCATGAATTGAGGGAGTGCTGCACTAGTGGATGGTCTGTAATTGACAGTGTTCCGTAAGGTCGGGAGGTAAGTAATTGAAGGTGTGATGCAATATTAGAGGGTCAGTGTTTGAGGGTGTGCTGCACTATTGGAGGATCAGTAAATGAGACTGTGCTGCATTATTGAAGAGTCATCAATTGAGGGTGTGCTGCACTTTTGGAATGTCAGTGATTGAGGGGGTGCTGCACTAGAGGTGTGCAAGTAATTGAGGGTGTGCTGCACTATTGCAGGGTCAGTAATTCAGGGGTTTGCTGCACTATAGGTGTGGCAGTGATTGAGGGTGGGCTGCACTATTGGAGGGTCATTGAGGGTGTGCTGGACTATTGAAAGGAGAGTAATTCAGGGTGTTCTGCACTACATGGTGCCAGTAATTGAGGGTGTGCTGCACTATTGGAGGTTCAGTAATTGAGGGTGTACTGCACTATTCGAGTGTCAGTAATTGAGGGTGTGCTGCACTATTCGACTGTCAGTAATTGAGGGGTGCTACCCTATTGCAGTTTCAGTAATTGTCGGTATGCTGCACTACTGGAGGGTCAATAATTGGGGGTGTGCTGCACTACTGGAGTGTCAGTAATTGAGGGTGTACTGCACTATTGGAGTGTCAGTAATTTACAGTATTCTGCACAATTTGAGTGTCTGTAATTGAGGGGGTCCTACAATATTGCAGTGTCAGTAATTGAGGGTGTGCTGCATGATTGGAGTGTCAGTAATTGAGGGTGTGCTTCACTATTGGAGTTCAGTAATTGTGGCTGTGCTGCACTGTTGGATTGTCAGTAATTGAGGCTGGTGCACTATTGGATTGTTAGTAATCGAGACTGTGCTGCACTGTTGGAGTGTCAGTAATTCAGGGTGTGCTGCACGATTGGAGGGTCATTAATTCAGTGCGTGCTGCATGATTGGACGGTCAGTATCTGAAGGTTTGCTGCACTATTGGAGGTTCAGTAATTGAGGGTTACCTTCAGTATTGAAGTGTCAGTAATTGATGCTGTGCTGCACTGTTGGAGTGTCATTAATTGAGGGAGTGCTGCACTATTGGAGGATCTGTAATTGGGGGTGTTCAGCAATGTCGGAAGGTCAGTAATTGAAGGTGTGATGCACTATTGGAGTGTCAGTTATTGAGGGTGTGCTGCACTATTGGAGAGTCAGTTATTGAGGGTGTACTGCACTATTGGAGAATCATTAATTTACAGTATTCTGCACAATTTGAGTGTCTGTAAGTGAGGGGGTGCTACACTATTGCAGTGTCAGTAATTGAGGGTGTGCTGCATGATTGGAAAGTCAGTAATTGAGGGTGTGCTGCACTATTGGAGTGTCAGTAATTGAGGGTATGCTGCACTATTGGAATTTCAGAATTTGAGGGGGTGCTACACTATTGCAGTGTCAGTTATTGACGATATGCTGCACTATTGGAGGGTCAATAATTGGGGGTGTGCTGCACTACAAGAGAGTCCGCATTTGAGGGTGTGCTGCACCCTACTCCCCTCCCTATCTCTGTAACCTCCACCATTCACTAGATCCCTCCCTATCTCTGTAACCTTCTCCAGCCCCTACACCCCTCCCTATCTCTGTAACCTGCTCCAACCCCTACACCCATCGCTATCTCTGTAAATTCCTCCAGCCCGTACACCCCTCCCTATCACTGTAACCTCCTCCAGCGCTACACCCCTCCCTATCTCTGTAACATCCTCCAGCCACAACACCTCCCCCTATCTCTGTAACCACTTCTAGTCCCTACACTCCTCCTTATCCTTGTAAACTCCTCCAACCCCTACACAACTCCCCATCTCTGTAAGCTCCTCCAGCCTAACACCCCACAATCTCTGTAACTCCCTCCCCATCTCTGTAACCTCCACCAGCCCCTAGATACCTCCCTATCTCTGTAACCTCCTCCAGCCCCTACACCCATCCCTATCTCTGTAAAATCCTCCAGCCCCTACAACCCACCCTATCTCTGTAAACTCCTCATGCCCGTACACACCTCCCTATATGTAAGCTCCTCCAGCCCTACACCACACACTATCTCTATAACTCCCTCCCTATTTCTGAAACATCCTCCAGCCCCTCCCCCCACCGCCATCTTTGTAACCACCTCCAGCCCCTACACCCCTGCCCAACTCTGTCACCACCTCCAGTCCCTGCACCCCTCCCTATCTCTGTAACCTCCTCCGGCTCCTACACCCCTCCCTATCTCTGTAACGCTCTCCAGCCTCTCACCGCTCCCTTTCTCTGTAACTCCCGCCCTATCCGCATAACCTCCACCAGCCCTACACCCCTCCTTAACTCTGTAACTCCCGCTGTATCTCTGTAATACCCTCCAGTCCCTACACCCCTCACTATCTCTGTAACCACCACCAACCCCTACACACCTCCCTATCTCTGTAACCTCCTCCAAATCCTACAAACCTCCCTATCTCTGTAACCTGCTGCAACCTCTACACACCTCCCTAACTCTGTAACCTACTCCAGCCCTTACACCATCCCTATCTCTGTAACATTCTCCAGCCCCTACACCCATCCCAAACTCTGTAACCTGCTCCAGCCCCTACACCCCTCCTTATCTCGGTAACCTCCTCCAGCCCCTACGCCCCTCCCTATCACTGTAACCTGCTCCAACCCTTACACCCCTCCCTATCTCTGTGATCTCCTCCAGTCCCTAGATCCCTCCATAGCTCTGTAACCTCCTAGAACCCCTACACCCCTCCATATCTCTGTAACCGCCGCCAGCATCTACACCCCTCCCTATCTCTGTAACCTCCTCATGCCCGTACACACCTCCCTATCTCTGTAACCTCCTCCAGCTCCTACACCCCTCCCTATATCTGTAACCTCCTCCAACATCTACACACCTCCCAATCTCTGTAACCTCCTCCAACCCGTACACACTTCCCTATATCTGTAACCTCCTCCAGCCCCTACACACCTCCCTATCTCTGTTACCTTCTCCAGCCACTGCACCCTTCCCTATCTCTGTAACTTCCTTCTGCCCCTATACCCCTCCCTAACTCTGTAACCTCCTCCAGCCCCTACAACTTCCCTATCTCTGTAACCTCCTCCAGCCCCTACAACCCTCCCTAACTCTCTAACCTCCTCCAGCCCCTACGACCCTCCCTATCTCTGTAACCTGCTCCAAACCCTACACCCCTCCTTACCTCTGTAACTCCCTCCCTATCTCTGTAAGTTCCTATCTCTGTAACCCCATCCAGCCCCTATAACCCTCCCTATCTCAGTAACCTCCTCCGTCTCCTACACCTCTCCCTAACTCTGTAACCTCCTCCAGCCTCTCACCCCTCCCTATCTCTGAAAACTCCTTCAGTCCCTACACCCCTCCCTATCTCTGTAACCTCCTTCAATCCCTACACCACTCCCTATCTCTGTAACATCCTCCGGCTACTACACCAGTCCCTATCTCTGTAACTTCCTCCCTATCTCTGTAACCTCTTCCAGCCTCGACATCCCTCCCTTTCTCTGTAACCTCCTCCAGCCCCTATGACCCTCCCTATCTCTGTAACCTGCTCCAACCACAAAACCCCTCCCTATCTCTGTAAGCGTCGCCAGCCCCTACACCCCTCCCTATCTCTGTAACCTCCTCCAGAACCTACACCCCTCCCTATCTCTGTAACCTCCTCCAGCCCTAGACCCCTCCTTATCTCTGTAACTCCCTCCCTATCTCTGTAACTTCCTATCTCTGTAACTCCCTCCCTATCTCTGTAACCCCCTCTAACCCCTACACCCCTCCCTATAGCTGTAACCTCTTCCGGCTCCTAAACTCTCACTAACTCTGTAACCTCCTCCAGCCTCACACCCCTCCCTATCTTTGTAACCTCCTCCAGTCCCTACACCCCTCCCTATCTCTGTAACCTCCTCCAATCCCTTCAGCCCTCCCTATATGTGTAACCTCCTCCAGCCCCTACACCCCTCCCTATCTTTGTAACCTCCTCCGGCTCCTACTCCTCTCCCTATCTCTGTAACCTCATCCAGCCTCTCACCCCTACCTATCTCTATAACCTCCTCCAGCCTCTCACCCCTACCTATATCTATAACCTCCTGCAGCCCCTACACCCCTCCCTTTCTTTGTAAACTCCTCCGGCCCCTACTCCTCTCCCTATCTCTGTAAACACCTCCAGGCCCTACAATCCTCCCTATCTCTGTAACTTCCTACAGCCCCTACTCCCCTCCCTATCTCTGTAACCTCCTCCAAACCCTGCACACCACCTTATCTCTGGAACCTGCTCCAGCCCCTACATCCCGCAAAATCTCTGTAACCTCCTCCAGCCCCTACACCCCTCCCTACCTCTGTAACCTCCTCATGCCCGTACACACCTCACTATCGTAACAACCTCCAGCACTACACCGTTCATTATCTCTATAACTCCCTCCCTATCTCTGTAACACCCTCCAGCCTCTCATTACTCCCTATCTCTGTTACCTCCACCAGCCCCTCCCCCCCACCCCTATCTTTGTAACCTCCTCCAGACCCGACACCCCTCCCTATCTCTGTAACCTCCTGCGTCTCCAACACCCCTCCCTGTCTCTGTAACGCTCTCCAGCCTCTCACCGCTCCATATCTCTGTAACTCCCGCCCTATCTCTGTAACCTCCTCCAGGCCTACACCCCTCCTTATCTCTGTAACCCCCTCCCTATCTCTGTAACCCCATCCAGCCCCAACACCTCTCCCTATCTCTGTAAGATCCTCCGGCACCTACACCCCTCCCTATCTCTGTAACCTCCTCCAGACCTACACCCCTCCTTATCTCTGTAACCACCTCCCTATCTCTGTAAGCCCCTCCAGCCCCAAAACCTCTCCCTATCTCTGTAACATCATCCGGCACCTACACCCCTCCCTATCTCTGTAACCACCTTCAACCCGTACACACCTCCCTATCTCTGTAACCTCCTCCAACACCTACACACCTCCCTATCACTGTAACATCCTCCAACCCCTACACCCCTATCTCTGTAACCTCCTCTGGCCCCTATAAACTTCCCTAACTCTGTAACATCTTCCAGTCCCTACACCCTCCCTATCTCTGTAACCTCCTCCAGCCCCTACACCCCTCCCTAACTCTGTAACCTACTCCAGCCCCTACGGCCCTCCTTATCTCTGTAACCTGCTCCAATCCTTACAGCACTCCCAATCTCCGTAAGCTTCTCCAGCACGTACACCCCTCCCTATCTCTGTAATTTCCTCCATTCCCTACACCCCTCCCTATCTCTGTAACCTCCTCTGGCCCCTACACTCCTCCCTATCTCTGTAACTTCCTTCAGCCCCTACACCCCTCCATATCTCTGTAACCAGCTCCAGCCGCTAAACCTCTCCCTATCTCTGTAAACAGCTCCAACCCCTACACCCCTCACTATCTCTGTAACCTCCTCCAGCCCCTACACCCCTCCCTATCTCTGTAACTTCCTCCAGCCACGACACCCCTCCATATCTCTGTAACCTGCTCCACCCCCTACATCCCTCCCTATCACTGTAACCTCCTCCAGCCCCTACGCCCATTCCTATCTCTGTAACCTGCTCCAGCCCCTACACCCCTCCCTATCTCTGTAACCTCCTCCAACCCTTACTCACCTCCCGATCTCTGTAAGCTTCTCCAACCGGTACACCCCTCCCTATCTCTGTAATCTCCTCCAGTTCCTACACCCCTCCCTATCTCTGTAACCTCCTAGAGCCCCTACAACCCTCCATAACTCTGTAACCTCCTCATGCCCGTACACCCCTCCCTATCTCTAACCTCCTCCAGCCCCTTCACCTCTCCCTATCTCTGGACCTCCTCCGGCTCCTGCAGCCCTCCCTATCTCTGTAACCTCCTCCAACCCCTACACACCTCCCTATCTATGTAACCTCCTCCAAACCATACACACTTCCCTATATCTGTAACCTCCTCCAACATCTACACACGTCCGTATCTCTGTAACATCCTCCAGCCACTACAACCCACCCTATCTCTGTAACATCGTCCGGCCCCTATACACCTCCCTAACTCTGTAACCTATTCCAGCCGCTACAACATCCCTAACTCTGTAACCTCCTCCAGCCCCTACACCCCTCCCTAAATCGCTAACCTCCTCCAGCCCCTACACCCCTCCCTATCTCTGCAACCTCCTCCAGCCCCTACGCCGCTCCCTAACTCTGTAACTTTGGCCAGCCCGTACACGCTTCCCTATCTCTGTAAACTCCTCCAGCCCCTACACCCTTCCCTATCTCTGTACCCTCCTGCAGCCACTACACCCCTCCCTATCTCTGTAACCTCCTCCAGCCCTACACCCCTCCTTATCTCAGTAACTCCCTCCCTATCTCTATAACTTCCTATCTCTGTAAACCCATCCAGCCCCAACAACCCTCCCTATCTCTGTAACCTCCTCCAGCCCCATTGCCCCTCCCTACCTCTGTAACCTGCTCCAACCCTACACCCCTCCCTATCTCTATAAGCTTCGCCAGCACCTACACCACTCCCTATCTCTGTAACCTCCTACAGCCCCTAAACCCCTGCCTATCACTGTAACCTCCTCAGGCCGCTACACCCCTCCCTAACTCTGTAACTCCCTCCCTATCTCTAACTTCCTATCTCTGTAACTCCCTCCCTATCTCTGTAACCCACTCAAGCCCCTACACCCCTCCCATTCGCTGTAACCTCCTCCGGCTCCTAAACTCTCCCTAACTCTGTAACCTCCTCCAGCCTCGCACCCCTCCCTATCTCTGTAACCTGCTCCAGTCACTACACCCCTCCCTATCTCTGTAACCTCCTCCAATCCCTACAACCCTCCCTATGTCTGTAACCTCCTCCAGCCCCTACACCCCTCCCTATCTTTGTAACCTCCTCCGGCTCCGACTCCTCTCCCTATCTCTGTAACCTCCTCCAGCCTCTCACCCCTACCTCCCTCTATAACCTCCTCCAGACTCTCAAACCTACCTATCTCTATAACCACCTCCAGCCTCTCACCCCTCGATATCTCTGTAACTTCCTCCAGTCCCTACACCCCTCCCTATCTCTGTAACCTACTCCAATCCCTACAACTCTCCCTATCTCTGTAACATCCTCCGGCTGCTACACTCCTCCATATCTCTGTAACGCTCTCCAGCCTCTCACCCCTCCCTATGTCTTTACCTCCCTCCCTATTTCTGTAACCTCCTCCAGCCCTACACCCCTCCACATCTCTGTAACTCCGTCCCTAACTCTGTAACCTCCTCCAGCCTCACACCCCTTCCTATCTCTGTAAGCTCCTCCAGTCCCTACACCCCTCCCTATCTCTGTAACCTCCTCCAATCCCTGCACTCCTCCCTATGTCTGTAACCTCCTCCAGCCCCTACACCACTCCCTATCTCTGTAACCTCCTCATGCCCGTACACCCCTCCCGATCTTTGTAACCTCCTCCAGCCTCTACACCCCTCACTATCTCTGTAAACTCCTCATGCCGCTACACCCCTCTCTATCTCTGTAACCTCCTCCGGCTCCTATACCCCTCCCGTTCTCTGTAACCTCCTCCAACCCTACACCCCTCCCTATCTCTGTGAGCTCTTCCGGCTTGTACGCCCATCCCTATCTCTGTAACCTCCTCCAACCACTACACACATCCCTATCTCTGTAACCTCCTCCAACCCCAACACACTTCCCTATCTCTGTAACCTCCTCCAAACCCATACAGACCTCACTATCTCTGTAAAATCCTCCAGCCCCTACAACCCTCCCTATCTCTGTAAGCTCCTCCAGCCCCTACACCACTCCCTATCTTTGTAACCTCCTCCGGCTCCTACTCCTCTCCGAATCTCTGTATACTCCTACAGTCCCAAGACACCTGCTCCAACCCTTACACCGCTCCCTTTCTCTGTAAGCTTCTCCAGCCCGTACACCCCTCCCGATCTCTGTAATCTTCTCCAGTCCCGACACCCCTCCCTATCTCTGTCACCTCCTCCAGGCCCTACACCTCTCCCTATCTCTGTAACCTCCTCCGGCTCCTACACCCCTCCCTTTCTCTGTCACCTCCTCCAGGCCCTACACCTCTCCCTGTCTCTGTAACCTCCTCCAGCCCCTAGACCCTCCCTATCTCTTTAACCTCCTCCAACCACTACACACCTCCCTATCTCTGTAACCTCCTCCAACCACTACACACCTCCCTATCTCTGTAACCTACTCCGGCCCCTATACCCCTCCCTGACTCTGTAACCTCCTCCAGCCCCTAGACCCTCCCTATCTCTTTAACCTCCTCCAGCCCCTACACACCTCCCTAACTCTGTAAACTACTCCAGCCCCTACACCCCTCCCTATCTCTGTAACCTACTCCAAACCCTACGCCCCTCCCTATCTCTGTAACCTGCTCCAACCCTTACACCGCTCCCTTTCTCTGTAAGCTTCTCCAGCCCATACACGCCTCCCTATCTCTGTAACCTCCTCATGCCCGTACACCCCTCCCTTTCTCTGTAACCTCCTCCGGCTCCTACACCCCTCCCTTTCTCTGTAACGCTCTCCAGTCTCTCACCGCTCCCTATCTCTGTAACCTCCTCCAACCCCGACACACTTCCCTATGTCTGTAACCTCCCCCAACCCCTACACCCCTCCTTATCTCTGTAACTCCCTCCCTATCTCTGTAACCCCCTCCAGCCCGTACACCCCTCCCTATTTATGTAACTTCCTCCAGCCCATACACCGCTCCCTATCGCTGTACCCTCCTCCAGCCAGTACACCCCTCCCTATCTCTGTAACCTCCTCCAAACCCATTCACCCCTCCTTATCTGTAACC
Organism: Isurus oxyrinchus; assembly: GCA_026770705.1. NCBI lineage: Eukaryota > Metazoa > Chordata > Chondrichthyes > Lamniformes > Lamnidae > Isurus > Isurus oxyrinchus. The sequence continues at coordinate 180,208 of JANJGN010001070.1, forward strand.
CCATCCAGCCCCTACAACACTCCCTATCTCAGTAACCTCCTCGGGCTCCTAGACCTCTCCCTAACTCTGTAAACTCCTCCAGCCTCTCAACCCTCCCTATCTCTGTAAACTCCTCCAAACCTATACCCCTCCCTATCTGTGTAAGATCCTCCGACTCCTACACCTCACCTTATCTCTGTAACTCTCTCCAGCCTCTCTCCCCTCCCTATCTCTGTAACTCCCTCCCTATCTCTGTAGACTCCTCCAGCCCGACACTCCTCCTTATCTCTGTAACTCCCTCCATAACTCTGTAACTCCCTCCAGCCCCTACACCCCTCCCTATCTCTGTTACCTCCTCCAGCCCCTAAAACTCTCCCTATCTCTGTAACCTCCTCCAGCCCCTACACCCCTCCCTATCTCTGTAACCTCCTCTGGCTGCTACACCTCTCTCAAACTCTGTAACCTCCTCCAGCCTCGCACCGCTTCCTATCTCTGTAACCTCCTCCAGTCCCTACACCCCTCCCTATCTCTGTAACCTCCTCCAATCGCTACACTCCTCCCTATGTATGTAACCTCCTCCAGCCCCTACAACCCTCCCTATCTTTGTAACCCCCTCCGGCACCTACTCCTCTCTCTATCACTGTAAACTCCTCCAGCCTCTCACCCCTACCTCCCTCTATAACCTCCTCCAGACTCTCAAACCTACCTATCTCTATAACCACCTCCAGCCTCTCACCCCTCGATATCTCTGTAACTTCCTCCAGTCCCTACACCCCTCCCTATCTCTGTAACCTACTCCAATCCCTACAACTCTCCCTATCTCTGTAACATCCTCCGGCTGCTACACTCCTCCATATCTCTGTAACGCTCTCCAGCCTCTCACCCCTCCCTATGTCTTTACCTCCCTCCCTATTTCTGTAACCTCCTCCAGCCCTACACCCCTCCACATCTCTGTAACTCCGTCCCTAACTCTGTAACCTCCTCCAGCCTCACACCCCTTCCTATCTCTGTAAGCTCCTCCAGTCCCTACACCCCTCCCTATCTCTGTAACCTCCTCCAATCCCTGCACTCCTCCCTATGTCTGTAACCATCTCCAGCCCCTACACCACTCCCTATCTCTGTAACCTCCTCATGCCCGTACACCCCTCCCGATCTTTGTAACCTCCTCCAGCCTCTACACCCCTCACTATCTCTGTAAACTCCTCATGCCGCTACACCCCTCTCTATCTCTGTAACCTCCTCCGGCTCCTATACCCCCTCCCGTTCTCTGTAACCTCCTCCAACCCTACACCCCTCCCTATCTCTGTGAGCTCTTCCGGCTTGTACGCCCATCCCTATCTCTGTAACCTCCTCCAACCACTACACACATCCCTATCTCTGTAACCTCCTCCAACCCCAACACACTTCCCTATCTCTGTAACCTCCTCCAAACCCATACAGACCTCACTATCTCTGTAAAATCCTCCAGCCCCTACAACCCTCCCTATCTCTGTAAGCTCCTCCAGCCCCTACACCACTCCCTATCTTTGTAACCTCCTCCGGCTCCTACTCCTCTCCGAATCTCTGTATACTCCTACAGTCCCAAGACACCTGCCTATCTCTGTAACCTCCTCCAACCCCAACACCCCTCTGTATCTCTGTAACCTCCTCCAGCCTCTCATCGCTCCCTATCTCTGTAAACTCCTCCAGCCCCTACAACCCTCCCTATCTCTGTAACCTCCTCCAGCCCCTACACCTTCCCTATCTCTGTAACCTCCTCCAGCCCCTACACCCCTCCCTAACTCTGTAACCTACTCTAGCCCCTACACCACTCCCTATCTCTGTAACCTAACCCAACCCCTATGACCCTCCCTATCTCTGTAACCTGCTCCAACCCTTACACCGCTCCCTTTCTCTGTAAGCTTCTCCAGCCCGTACACCCCTCCCGATCTCTGTAATCTTCTCCAGTCCCGACACCCCTCCCTATCTCTGTCACCTCCTCCAGGCCCTACACCTCTCCCTATCTCTGTAACCTCCTCCGGCTCCTACACCCCTCCCTTTCTCTGTCACCTCCTCCAGGCCCTACACCTCTCCCTGTCTCTGTAACCTCCTCCAGCCCCTAGACCCTCCCTATCTCTTTAACCTCCTCCAACCACTACACACCTCCCTATCTCTGTAACCTCCTCCAACCACTACACACCTCCCTATCTCTGTAACCTACTCCGGCCCCTATACCCCTCCCTGACTCTGTAACCTCCTCCAGCCCCTAGACCCTCCCTATCTCTTTAACCTCCTCCAGCCCCTACACACCTCCCTAACTCTGTAAACTACTCCAGCCCCTACACCCCTCCCTATCTCTGTAACCTACTCCAAACCCTACGCCCCTCCCTATCTCTGTAACCTGCTCCAACCCTTACACCGCTCCCTTTCTCTGTAAGCTTCTCCAGCCCATACACGCCTCCCTATCTCTGTAACCTCCTCATGCCCGTACACCCCTCCCTTTCTCTGTAACCTCCTCCGGCTCCTACACCCCTCCCTTTCTCTGTAACGCTCTCCAGTCTCTCACCGCTCCCTATCTCTGTAACCTCCTCCAACCCCGACACACTTCCCTATGTCTGTAACCTCCCCCAACCCCTACACCCCTCCTTATCTCTGTAACTCCCTCCCTATCTCTGTAACCCCCTCCAGCCCGTACACCCCTCCCTATTTATGTAACTTCCTCCAGCCCATACACCGCTCCCTATCGCTGTACCCTCCTCCAGCCAGTACACCCCTCCCTATCTCTGTAACCTCCTCCAAACCCATTCACCCCTCCTTATCTGTAACCCCATCCAGCCCCTACAACACTCCCTATCTCAGTAACCTCCTCGGGCTCCTAGACCTCTCCCTAACTCTGTAAACTCCTCCAGCCTCTCAACCCTCCCTATCTCTGTAAACTCCTCCAAACCTATACCCCTCCCTATCTGTGTAAGATCCTCCGACTCCTACACCTCACCTTATCTCTGTAACTCTCTCCAGCCTCTCTCCCCTCCCTATCTCTGTAACTCCCTCCCTATCTCTGTAGACTCCTCCAGCCCGACACTCCTCCTTATCTCTGTAACTCCCTCCATAACTCTGTAACTCCCTCCAGCCCCTACACCCCTCCCTATCTCTGTAACCTCCTCCAGCCCCTAGACCCTCCCTATCTCTTTAACCTCCTCCAACCACTACACACCTCCCTATCTCTGTAACGTCCTCCAACCACTACACACCTCCCTATCTCTGTAACCTACTCCGGCCCCTATACCCCTCCCTGACTCTGTAACCTCCTCCAGCCCCTAGACCCTCCCTATCTCTTTAACCTCCTCCAGCCCCTACACACCTCCCTAACTCTGTAAACTACTCCAGCCCCTACACCCCTCCCTATCTCTGTAACCTACTCCAAACCATACGCCCCTCCCTATCTCTGTAACCTGCTCCAACCCTTACACCGCTCCCTTTCTCTGTAAGCTTCTCCAGCCCATACACGCCTCCCTATCTCTGTAACCTCCTCATGCCCGTACACCCCTCCCTTTCTCTGTAACCTCCTCCGGCTCCTACACCCCTCCCTTTCTCTGTAACGCTCTCCAGTCTCTCACCGCTCCCTATCTCTGTAACCTCCTCCAACCCCGACACACTTCCCTATGTCTGTAACCTCCCCCAACCCCTACACCCCTCCTTATCTCTGTAACTCCCTCCCTATCTCTGTAACCCCCTCCAGCCCGTACACCCCTCCCTATTTATGTAACTTCCTCCAGCCCATACACCGCTCCCTATCGCTGTACCCTCCTCCAGCCAGTACACCCCTCCCTATCTCTGTAACCTCCTCCAAACCCATTCACCCCTCCTTATCTGTAACCCCATCCAGCCCCTACAACACTCCCTATCTCAGTAACCTCCTCGGGCTCCTAGACCTCTCCCTAACTCTGTAAACTCCTCCAGCCTCTCAAGCCTCCCTATCTCTGTAAACTCCTCCAAACCTATACCCCTCCCTATCTGTGTAAGATCCTCCGACTCCTACACCTCACCTTATCTCTGTAACTCTCTCCAGCCTCTCTCCCCTCCCTATCTCTGTAACTCCCTCCCTATCTCTGTAGACTCCTCCAGCCCGACACTCCTCCTTATCTCTGTAACTCCCTCCATAACTCTGTAACTCCCTCCAGCCCCTACACCCCTCCCTATCTCTGTTACCTCCTCCAGCCCCTAAAACTCTCCCTATCTCTGTAACCTCCTCCAGCCCCTACACCCCTCCCTATCTCTGTAACCTCCTCTGGCTGCTACACCTCTCTCAAACTCTGTAACCTCCTCCAGCCTCGCACCGCTTCCTATCTCTGTAACCTCCTCCAGTCCCTACACCCCTCCCTATCTCTGTAACCTCCTCCAATCGCTACACTCCTCCCTATGTATGTAACCTCCTCCAGCCCCTACAACCCTCCCTATCTTTGTAACCCCCTCCGGCACCTACTCCTCTCTCTATCACTGTAAACTCCTCCAGCCTCTCACCCCTCCCTATCTCTGTAACCTCCTCCAGTCCCTAGACCCCTCCCTATCTCTGTAACCTCCTCCAGCCTCTCACCCCTCCCTATCTCTGTAACTTACTACAGTCCCTACACCCCTCCCTTTCTCTGTAACCTCCTCCAGCCCCTACACCTCTCCCTGTCTCTGTAAGCTCCTCCAACCCCCACACACTTCCCTATGTCTGTAACCTCCTCCAAACCCTACGCACCTCCCTATCTCTGTAACCTCCTCCAGCCTCTCACCCCTCCCTATCTCTGTAACTTACTACAGTCCCTACACCCCTCCCTTTCTCTGTAACCTCCTCCAGCCCCTACACCTGTCCCTGTCTCTGTAAGCCCCTCCAACACCCACACACTTCCCTATGTCTGTAACCTCCTCCAAACCCTACGCACCTCCCTATCTCTGTAACCTCCACCAGCCCCTACATCCCTCCCTATCTCTGAAACCACCTCCGGCCCCTATAACCCTCCCTAACTCTGTAACCTCCTCAAGCCACTACAACTCCCTATCTCTGTAACCTCCTCCAGCCCCTACACTCCTCCCAAACTCTCTAACCTCCTCCAGCCCCTACATCCCTCCCTATCTCTGTAACCGCCTCCAGCCCCTATGCCCCTCCCTATCTCTGTAACCTGCTCCAACCCCTACACCCATCCCTATCCTTGTAACATTCTCCAGCCCGTACACCCCTGCCTATCTCTGTAACCTCCTCCAGCCCATACACCACTCTCTATCACTGTACCCTCCTCCAGCCAGTACACCCCTCCCTATCTCTGTAACCTCCTCCAAACCCCTTCACCCCTCCTTATCTCTGTAACTCCCTCCCTATGTGTGTAACTTCCTAACTCTGTAACCCCATCCAGCCCTTACAACACTCCCTATCTCAGTAACGTCCTCGGGCTCCTACACCTCTCCCTAACTCTGTAAACTCCTCCAGCCTCTCACCCCTCCCTATCTCTGTAAACTCCTCCAAACCTACACCCCTCCCTATCTCTGTAACATTCTCCGACTCCTACACCTCACCCTATCTCTGTAACGCACTCCAGCCTCTCTCCCCTCCCTATCTCTGTAACTCCCTCCCTATCTCTGTAGACTCCTCCAGCCCTACACCCCTCCCTATCTCTGTAACCTCCTCCAGCCCCTACAACCCTCCCTATCTCTGTAACCTCCTCCGTCTGCTACACCTCTCCCTAACTCTGTAACCTCCTCCAGCCTCGCACCCCTTCCTATCTCTGTAACCTCCTCCAGTCCCTACACCCCTCACTATCACTGTAACCTCCTCCAATTCCAACACTCCTCCCTATGTCTGTAACCTCCTCCAGCCCCTACAACCCTCCCTTTCTTTGTAACATCCTCTGGCACCTACTCCTCTCCCTATCACTGTAACCTCCTCCAGCCTCCCACCCCTCCCTATCTCTGTAACCTCCTCCAGTCCCTAGACCCCTCCCTATCTCTGTAACCTCCTCCAACCCCTACACCCCTCCGTATCTCTGTAACCTCCTCCAGCCTCTCACCCCTCCCTATCTCTGTAACCTCCTCCAATCCCTACAACCCTCCCTATCTCTGTAACATCCTCCAGCTCCTACACTCCTCCCTATCTCTGTAATGCTCTCCAGCCTCTCACCCCTCCCTATCTCTTTAACTCCCTCCCTATCTCTGTAACATCCTCCAGCCCAATACCCCTCCTCATCTCTGTAACTCCCTCCCTATCTCTGTAACCTCCTCCAGCCCCTACGCCCCTCCCTATCTCTGTAACCTGCTCCAACCCCTACACCGCTCATAACTCTGTCAGCTTCTCCAACACGTACACCCCTACCTATCTCTGTAATCTCCTCCAGCCCCTACACCACTCCCAATCTCTGTAACCTCCTCCAGCCCTTAAAACGCTCCCTATCTCTGTAACCTCCTCCAGCCCCTACACCCCTCCCAATCTCTGTAATCTCCTCCGTCTGCTACACCTCTCCCTAACTCTGTAACCTCCTCCAGCCTCGCACCCCTTCCTATCTCTGTAACCTCCTCCAGTCCCTACACCCCTCCCTATCTCTGTAACCTCCTCCAATCCCTACACTCCTCCATATGTCTGTAACCTCCTCCAGCCCCTACAACCCTCCCTATCTTTGTAACATCCGCCGGCACCTACTCCTCTCCCTATCACTGTAACCTCCTCCAGCCTCCCACCCCTCCCTATCTCTGTAACCTCCTCCAGTCCCTAGACCCCTCCCTATCTCTGTAACCTTCTCCAAACCCCTACACCCCTCCGTATCTCTGTAACCTCCTCCAGCCTCTCACCCCTCCCTATCTCTGTAACCTCCTCCAATCCCTACAACCCTCCCTATCTCTGTAACATCCTCCGGCTCCTACACTCCTCCCTATCTCTGTAACGCTCTCCAGCCTCTCACCCCTCCCTATCTCTTTAACTCCCTCCCTATCTCTGTAACATCCTCCAACCCCTACACACCTCCCTATCTCTGTAACCTCCTCCAGCCCTACACCCTTCCCTATCTCTGTAACCTGATCCGGCCCCTATACTCCTCCATAACTCTGTAACCTCCTCCAGACCCTGCAACCCTCCCTATCTCTGAAACCTCCTCCAGCCGTTACACCCATCCCTATCTCTGTAACCTCCTACAGCCCCTACAAACCTCCGTATCTCTGTAACTTCCTCCCGCCCCAACACCCTTGATTTCTCTGTAACCTGCTCCAGCCCCTACACCACTCCCTATCTCTGTAACCTCCTGCTGCCCCTAGGCCCCTCCCTATCTCTGTAACCTGCTCCAGCCCCTACACCCAACTCTATCTCTGTAACCTCCTCCTGCCGGTACACCCCTCCCTATCTCTGTAATCTCCTCCAACACCTAAACCCCTCCCTATCTCTGTAACCTCCTCCAGCCCCTACACCCCTCCCTATCTCTGTAACCTCCTCCAGTCACTACACCCCTCCCCATCTCTGTAAACTCCTAGAGCACCTACGCCCCTCCCTAACTCTGTAACCCCCGACAGCATCTACACCCCTCCCTATCTCTATAAACTCCTCATGCCCGTACAACCCTCCCTATCTCTAACCTCCTCCAGCCCCTTCACATCTCCCTATCTCTGTAACCTCCTCCGGCTCCTACACCCCTCCCTATCTCTGTAACCTTCTCCAACGCCTACACCCCTCCCTATCTCTGTAACATCCTCCGGCCCCTATACCCCTCCCTAACTCTGTAACCTCCTCCAACCCCTACAACCTCCCTAACTCTGTAACCTCCTCCAGCCCCGACACCACTCCCTAAATCTCAAAACTCCTCCAGCCCCTACACCTCTCCCTATCTCTGTAACCTCCTCCAGCCATGCACCCCTCCTTATCTCTGTAACTCCCTATCTCTGTAACCCCATCCAGCCCCTACAACTCTCCCTATCTCAGTAACCTCCTCCGGCTCCAACACATCTCCCTAACTCTGTAACCTCCTCCAGCCTCTCACCCCCTCCCTATCTCTGTAAACTCCTCCAGACCCTACACCCCTCCCTATCTCTGTAACCTCCTTCAATCCCTACACCCCTCCCTATCTCTGTAACATCCTCCAGCTCCTACACCCCTCCCTATCTCTGTAACGCTCCCCAGCCTCTCACCCGTCCCTATCTCTGTAACTCACTCACTAACTCTGTAAACTCCTCCAGCCCGACACCACTCCCTATCTCTGTAGCCTCCTCCAGCCCCTACGCTGCTCCCTAACTCTCTAACCTGCTCCAACGCATTCACCCCTCCCAATCTCTGTAAGCGTCGCCAGAACCTACACCCCTCCCTATCACTGTAACCTCATCCAGCCCCTTCACACCTCTCTATCTCTGTAACCTCCTCCATCCCTACACTCCTCCTTATCCTTGTAACCTCCTCCAAACCCTGCACCCCTCCCGATCTCTGTAACCTCCTCCAGCCTGTCACGTCACCATCTCTGTAACTCCACCCCCATCTCTATAACCTCATCCAGCCTCTCACTGCTACCTATCTCTGTAACCTCCTCCAGCCCCAACATCCCTCCCTATCTCTGTAACCTCCTCCGGCTCCTACACCCCTCCCTATCTCTGTAACCTCCTCATGCCCGTACACCCCTCACTATCCGTAAACTCCACCAGACCTACACCGCTCATTATCACTATAACTCCCTCACTATCTCTGTAACACCCTCCAGCCTCTCATTCCTCACTATCCCTATAACCTCCTCCAGCCCCTACACCCTTCCCTATCTCTGTAACCTCCTCCAACCCCTACACACCTCCCTATCTCTGTAACCTCCTCCAGCCCCTACACCCCTCCCTAACTCTGTAACCTCATCCAGCCCCTACACCCCACCCTAACTCTGTAACCTCATCCAGCCCGTACACCCCTCCCTATCTCTGTAACTTCCTCCAGCCCCTACGGCCCACCCCTATCTCTGTAACCTGCTCCAACGCCTACACACCTCCCTATTTCTGGAACCTCCTCCGGCCGCTACACCCCTCCCTATCTCTGTAACCTCCTACAGCCCCAACAACACTCCGTATCTCTGTAACATCCTCCCGCCCCTACAGCCCTCATATCTCTGTAACCTCCTCCAGCCTCTACGCCCTCCCTATCTCTGTAACCTCCTCCAGCCTCTACACACCTCCCCATCTCAGTAACCACCTAGAGCCCCTACACCCCTACCCCCGACAGCATCTACACCCTTCCCTATCTCTGTAAATTCCTCATGACCATACACCCCTCCCTATCTCTAACCTCCTCCAGCCCCTTCACCTCTCCCTATCTCTGTAACCTCCTCCGGCTCCTACACCCCTCCCTATCTCTGGAACGTCCTCCAAATCCCTACACACCTCCGTATCTCTGTAACCGCCTCCAGCCACTACAACCCTCCCTATCTCAGTAACATCCTCCCGCCCCTATACCCCTCCCTAACTCTGTAACCTCCTCCAACCCCTACACCCCTCCCTAAATCTCTAACCTCCTCCAGCCCCTACACTCCTCTCTATCTCTGTAACCTCCTCCAGCCCCTACGCCCCTCCCTATCTCAGTAAACTTCGCCAGCCCGTACACCCTTCCCTATCACTGTAAACTCCTCCAGCCCCAATACCCCTCCCTATCTCTGTAACCTCCTCCAGCCCAAACATCCCTCCCTATCTCTGTAATCTCCTGCAGCCCCTACACCCATCCCTGTCTGTGTAACCTCCTCCGGCTCCTACACCCCTCCCTATCTCTGTAACCTCCTCATGCCCGTACACCCCTCACTATCTGTAACCTCCAAAAGACCCACACCGCTCATTATCACTATAACTCCCTCACTATCTCTGTAACACCCTCCAGCCTCTCATTCCTCACTATCCCTATAACCTCCTCCAGCCCCTACACGCTTCCCTCTCTCTGTAACCTCCTCCAACCCCTACACACCTCCCTATCTCTGTAACCTCCTCCAGCCCTACAACATTCCCTATATCTGTAAACTGATCCGGACCCTATACCCCTCCATAACTCTGTAACCTCCTCCAGACCCTACAACATCCCTATCTCTGTAACCTCCTCCAGCACCTACACCCCTCCCTAACTCTGTAACCTCATCCAGCCCGTACACCCCTCCCTATCTCTGTAACATCCTCCAGCCCCTACGCCCCACCCCTATCTCTGTAACCTGCTCCAACCCCTACACCCCTCCTATTTCTGGAACCTCCTCCGGCCCCTACAACCCTCCCTATCTCTGTAACCTCCTCCCGTTCCTACACCCATCCCTATCTCTGTAACCACCTCCAGCCTCTACGCCCCTCCCTATCTCTGTAACATCCTCAGGCCCAATACCCCTCCCTATCTCTGTAACCTCCTCCAATCCCTACACCCCTGCCTATCTCTGTAACTGTCTCCAACCTCTCACCCGTCCCTATCTCTGTAACTCTCTCCCTATCTCTGTAACCTCCTCCAGTCTCTACGCCCCTCCGTATCTTTGTAACATGATCCAACCCTTACACCCCTCCCTATATCTGGAACCTCCTCCAGCCCTTACGCCCCTCCCTATCTCTGTAACCTACTCCAACCCTTACAACCCTCCTGATCTCTGTAAGCTTCTCCAGCCGGTACACCCCTCCCTATCTCTGTAATCTCCTCTAGGGGTCTAGGTACATAGTCTCGGGGAGGGGGGGGCGAGGGAGGGGGGGTCTAGGGACATAGTCTCGGGGAGGGGGGTGTGGGGGGGGTCTAGGGACATAGTCTCGGGGAGGGGGGGGTGGGGGGGTTCTAGGGACATAGTTTCGGGGAGGGGGGGTGGGGGGGTCTAGGGACATAGTCCCGGGGAGGGGGGGGGTGGGGGGGGGTCTAGGGACATAGTCTCGGGGAGTGGGGGGAGGTGGTGGGGGGTCTAGGGACATAGTCTCGGGGAGGGGGGGGTGGGGGGGGTTCAAGAGACATAGTCTTGGGGAGCGGGGGGGTTGGGGGTTCTAGGGACATAGACTCGGTGAGGGGGGGGTGGGGGTGGGGGTCTAGGGACATAGTCTCGGGGAAGGGGGGGTGGGGGGGGGGGTCTAGGGACATAGTCTCGGGGAGGGGAGGGGTGGGGGTGGGTTCTAGCGACATAGTCTCGGGGAGGGGGGGTGGTGGGGGGGTGTCAGGGTACATAGTCTCGGGGAGGGGGGGGAGGGTGGGGGTGTCTAGGGACATAGTCTCGGGGAGGGGGGGGCGGTGGGGGTGGGTCTAGGGACATAGGCTCGGGGAGGGGGGGGGGTGGGGAGGGTCTAGGACATAGTCTCGGGGAGGGGGGGGGTGGGGGGTGTCTAGGGACATAGTCTCGGGGAGGGGGGGGGTCTAGGGACATCGTCTCGGGGAGGGGGGTGTTGGGGGTGGTGTCTAGGGACATCGTCTCCGGGAGGGGGGGTTGTGGGGGTGTGTTCCAGGGACATAGTCTCGGGGAGCGGGAGGGGCTGGGAGGGGGTTCTAGGGACATAGTCTCGGGGAGGGGGGGGCGGGTGGTGGGGGGTTCTAGGGACATAGTCTCGGGGAGGGGGGGGAGGGTGGGGGGGGGTCTAGGGGCAGTCTCGGGGAGGGGGTTGGGGGGGGTCTAGGGACATAGTCTCGGGGAGGGGTGGGGGGTGGGAGGGGGGTCTTGGGACATAGTCTCGGGGGGGTGGGGGGGGGGTTGAGGGACATAGTCTCGGGGAGGGCGGGGGTGTGGGGGGTCTAGGGACATAGTCTCGGGGAGGGTTGGGGTGGGGAGGGGGTCTAGGGACATAGTCTCGGGGAGGGGGGGGTGGGGGGGTCTAGGACATAGTCTTGGGGAGGGGGGGTGGGGGGTGTCTAGGGACATAGTCTCGGGTAGGGGGGGGGTGGGGGGGGTCTAGGGACATAGTCTCGGGGAGGGGGGGGTGGGGGGGTGTCTAGGGACATAGTCTCGGGGAGGGGAGGTGGGGGGGTGACTAGGGACATAGTCACGGGGAGGGGGGGGGTGGGGGGAACTAGGGACATAGTCTCGGGGCGGGGTGGGGGGGGTCTAGGGACATAGTCTCGGGGGGGTGGGGGGGGGTCTAGGGACATAGTCTCCGGGAGGGGGGGTGGGGGGGATCTAGGGACATAGTCTCGGGGAGAGGGGGGGGTGGGGGGGGTCTAGGGACATAGTCTTGGGGAGGGGGGGGCGTGGGGGGGGGTCTTGGGACATAGTCTCGGAGGGGGGTGGGGGGGGTTCTAGGGACATAGTCTCGGGGAGGGGGGGTGGGGGGGGCCTTGGGACATAGTCTCGGGGAAGGGGGGGGTGGGGGGGGTCTAGGGACATAGTCTCGGGGAGGGGGGGGGGTGGGGGGGTCTAGGGACATAGTCTCGGGGAGGAGGGGGGGTGGGGGGGGTCTAGGGACATAGTCACGGGGAGGGGGTGGGGGGGGGTCTAGGGACATAGTCTCGGGGAGGGGGGGGGTTGGGGGTGGTCTAGGGACATAGTCTCGGGGAGGGGGGGGTGGGGGGGGTCTAGGGACATAGTCTCGGGGGGGGGTGGGGGGGGTCTATGTACACAGTCTCGGGGAGGGGGGGGGTGGGGGGGTCTAGGGACATAGTCTCGGGGGGGGGTGGGGGGGGTCTAGGGACATAGTCTCAGGGAGGGGTGGTGTGGGGGGGTCTAGGGACATAGTCTCGGGGAGGGGGGGGGTGGGGTGGGGTTCAAGGGACATAGTCTCGGGGAGGGGGGGGGGTGGGGGGGGGGGGGTCTAGGAACATAGTCTCGGGGAGGGGGGGGTGGGGTGGGGGTCTAGGGACATAGTCTCGGGGAGGGGGGTGTGGGGGGGGTCTAGGACATAGTCTCGGGGAGGGGGGGGTGGGGGGTTCTAGGGACATAGTCTCGGGTAGGGGTGGGGTTGGGGGGGGTCTAGGGACCGTCTTGGGGAGGGGGGGGGTGGGGGGGGTCTAGGGACATAGTCTCGGGGAGGGGGGGGTGGCGGAGTGTCTAGGGACATAGTCCCGGGGGGGGAGGTGGGGGGGGGGTCTAGGGACATAGTCACGGGGAGGGGGGGGGTGGGGGGATCTAGGGACATAGTCTCGGGGTGGGGTGGGGGGGGGTCTAGGGACATAGTCTCGGGGGGGGTGGGGGGGGCTCTAGGGACATAGTCTCGGGGGAGAGGGGGTGTGGGAGGGGGTCTAGGGACATAGTCTTGGGGAGGGGGGGGCGTGGGGGGGTGTCTTGGGACATAGTCTCGGAGGGGGGTGGGGGGGGTTCTAGGGACATAGTCTCGGGGAGGGGGGGGGTAGGGGGGGCCTTGGGACATAGTCTCGGGGAGGGGGGTGTGGGGGGGGTCTAGGGATATAGTCTCGGGGAGGGGGGGGTGGGGGGGGGTCTAGGGACATAGTCTCGGGGAGGAGGGGGGTGGGGGGGGGTCTAGGGACATAGTCACGGGGAGGGGGGGGTGGGGGGGGGTCTAGGGACAGTCTCAGGGAGGGGTGGGTGGGGGGGGTCTAGGGACATAGTCTCGGGGAGGGGGGATGGGGGGGGTTCTCGGGACATAGTCTCGGGGAGGCGGGGGTGGGGGGGGGTCTAGGGACATAGTCTCGGGGAGCGGGGGTGGGGGGGTCTAGGGACATAGTCCCGGGGAGGGGGGGGGGTGGGGGGTGTCTAGGGACATAGTCTCGGGGAGTGGGGGGAGGTGGTGGGGGGTCTAGGGACATAGTCTCGGTGGAGGGGGGGGGGTGGGGGGGGTTCAAGAGACATAGTCTAGGGGAGCGGGGGGGTTGGGGGTTCTAGGGACATAGACTCGGTGAGGGGGGGGTGGGGTGGGGGTCTAGGGACATAGTCTCGGGGAAGGGGGGGTGGGGGGGGTCTAGGGACATAGTCTCGGGGAGGGGAGGGGTGGGGGTGGGTTCTAGCGACATAGTCTCGGGGAGGGGGGTGGTGGGGGGGGTGTCAGGGGACATAGTCTCGGGGAGGGGGGGGAGGGTGGGGGTGTCTAGGGACATAGTCTCGGGGAGGGGGGGGGCGGTGGGGGGTGGGTCTAGGGACATAGGCTCGGGGAGGGGGGGTGGGGAGGGTCTAGGACATAGTCTCGGGGAGGGGGGGGGGGGGGGGTGTCTAGGGACATAGTCTCGGGGAGGGGGGGGGTCTAGGGACATCGTCTCGGGGAGGGGGGTGTTGGGGGTGGTGTCTAGGGACATCGTCTCTGGGAGGGGGGGTTGTGGGGGTGTGTTCCAGGGACATAGTCTCGGGGAGCGGGAGGGGCTGGGAGGGGGTTCTAGGGACATAGTCTCGGGGAGGGGGGGGCGGGTGGTGGGGGGTTCTAGGGACATAGTCTCGGGGAGGGGGGGAGGGTGGGGGGGGTCTAGGGGCAGTCTCGGGGAGGGGGTTGGGGGGGGTCTAGGGACATAGTCTCGGGGAGGGGTGGGGGTGGGAGGGGGGGTCTTGGGACATAGTCTCGGGGGGGTGGGGGGGGGGGTTGAGGGACATAGTCTCGGGGAGGGCGGGGGTGTGGGGGTCTAGGGACATAGTCTCGGGGAGGGGGTGGGTGGGGGGTGTTCTAGGGACACAGTCTCGGGGAGGGTTGGGGTGGGGAGGGGGTCTAGGGACATAGTCTCGGGGAGGGGGGTGTGGGGGGGGTCTAGGACATAGTCTTGGGGAGGGGGGGGTGGGGGGGTGTCTAGGGACATAGTCTCGGGTAGGGGGGGGTGGGGGGGGTCTAGGGACATAGTCTCGGGGAGGGGGGGGTGGGGGGGTGTCTAGGGACATAGTCTCGGGGAGGGGAGGTGGGGGGGTGACTAGGGACATAGTCACGGGGAGGGGGGGGGTGGGGGGAACTAGGGACATAGTCTCGGGGCGGGGTGGGGGGGGTCTAGGGACATAGTCTCGGGGGGGGTGGGGGGGTCTAGGGACATAGTCTCCGGGAGGGAGGGTGGGGGGGATCTAGGGACATAGTCTCGGGGAGAGGGGGGGTGGGGGGGGGTCTAGGGACATAGTCTTGGGGAGGGGGGGCGTGGGGGGGGTCTTGGGACATAGTCTCGGAGGGGGGGTGGGGGGGGTTCTAGGGACATAGTCTCGGGGAGGGGGGGGTGGGGGGGGCCTTGGGACATAGTCTCGGGGAAGGGGGGGGTGGGGGGGGTCTAGGGACATAGTCTCGGGGAGGGGGGGGGGGTCTAGGGGACATAGTCTCGGGGAGGAGGGGGGTGGGGGAATTCTAGGGACATAGTCACGGGGAGGGGGTGGGGGGGGGTCTAGGGACATAGTCTCGGGGAGGGGGGGGGTTGGGGGTGGTCTAGGGACATAGTCTCGGGGAGGGGGGGTGGGGGGGGTCTAGGGACATAGCCTCGGGGGGGGGTGGGGGGGGTCTATGTACACAGTCTCGGGGAGGGGGGGGGTGGGGGGGTCTAGGGACATAGTCTCGGGGGGGGTGGGGGGGGTCTAGGGACATAGTCTCAGGGAGGGGGGGTGGGGAGGGGTCTAGGGACATAGTCTCGGGGAGGGGGGGGTGGGGTGGGGTTCAAGGGACATAGTCTCGGGGAGGGGGGGGGGTGGGGGGGGGTCTAGGAACATAGTCTCGGGGAGGGGGGGGGTGGGGTGGGGGTCTAGGGACATAGTCTCGGGGAGGGGGGGTGTGGGGGGGGTCTAGGACATAGTCTCGGGGAGGGGGGGGGGTGGGGGGTTCTAGGGACATAGTCTCGGGTAGGGGTGGGGTTGGGGGGGGGTCTAGGGACCGTCTTGGGGAGGGGGGGGGTGGGGGGGTCTAGGGACATAGTCTCGGGGAGGGGGGGTGGCGGGGTGTCTAGGGACATAGTCCCGGGGGGGGAGGTGGGGGGGGGGTCTAGGGACATAGTCACGGGGAGGGGGGGGGTGGGGGGATCTAGGGACATAGTCTCGGGGTGGGGTGGGGGGGGTCTAGGGACATAGTCTCGGGGGGGGGTGGGGGGGCTCTAGGGACATAGTCTCGGGGAGAGGGGGTGTGGGAGGGGGTCTAGGGACATAGTCTTGGGGAGGGGGGGCGTGGGGGGGTGTCTTGGGACATAGTCTCGGAGGGGGGTGGGGGGGGTTCTAGGGACATAGTCTCGGGGAGGGGGGGGTAGGGGGGGCCTTGGGACATAGTCTCGGGGAGGGGGTTGTGGGGGGGGTCTAGGGATATAGTCTCGGGGAGGGGGGGGTGGGGGGGGTCTAGGGACATAGTCTCGGGGAGGAGGGGGGTGGGGGGGGTCTAGGGACATAGTCACGGGGAGGGGGGGGGGGTGGGGGGGGGTCTAAGGGACAGTCTCGGGGAGGGGTGGGTGGGGGGGGTCTAGGGACATAGTCTCGGGGAGGGGGGATGGGGGGGGGTTCTCGGGACATAGTCTCGGGGAGGCGGGGGTGGGGGGGGGGTCTAGGGACATAGTCTCGGGGAGGGGAGGGTGTGGGGGGTTTCTAGGGACATAGTCTCGGGGAGGGGGGGGTGGGGGGGGTCTAGGGACATAGTCTCGGGGGGGTGGGGGGGGGGTCTAGGGGACATAGTCTCGGGGAGGGGGGGGTTGGGGGTGGTCTAGGGACATAGTCTCGGGGAGGGGGGGTGGGGGGGGTTCTAGGGACATAGACTCGGTGAGGGGGGGGGGTGTGGTGGGGGTCTAGGGACATAGTCTCGGGGAAGGGGAGGGGTGGGGGTGGGTTCTAGCGACATAGTCTCGGGGAGGGGGGTGGTGGGGGGGGGTGTCAGGGGACAGAGTCTCGGGGAGGGGGGGGAGGGTGTGGGTGTCTAGGGACATAGTCTCGGGGAGGGGGGGGCGGTGGGGGTGGGTCTAGGGACATAGGCTCGGGGAGGGGGGGGGGGTGGGGGGTGTCTAGGGACATAGTCTCGGGGAGGGGGGGGGGTCTAGGGACATCGTCTCGGGGAGGGGGGTGTTGGGGGTGGTGTCTAGGGACATCGTCTCCGGGAGGGGGGGTTGTGGGGGTGTGTTCCAGGGACATAGTCTCGGGGAGCGGGAGGGGCTGGGAGGGGGTTCTAGGGACATAGTCTCGGGGAGGGGGGGGCGGGTGGTGGGGGGTTCTAGGGACATAGTCTCGGGGAGGGGGGGGAGGGTGGGGGGGGTCTAGGGGCACTCTCGGGGAGGGGGGGTGGGGGGGGGGTCTAGGGACATAGTCTCGGGGAGGGGTGGGGGTGGGAGGGGGATCTTGGGACATAGTCTCGGGGGAGTGGGGGGGGTTGAGGGACATAGTCTCTGGGAGGGCGGGTGTGTGGGGGGTCTAGGGACATAGTCTCGGGGAGGGGGTGGGTGGGGGGTGTTCTAGGGACACAGTCTCGGGGAGGGTTGGGGTGGGGAGGGTGTCTAGGGACATAGTCTCGGGGAGGGGGGGTGGGGGGGTTCTAGGACATAGTCTTGGGGAGGGGGGGGTGGGGGGGGTCTAGGGACATAGTCTCGGGTAGGGGGGGGTTGGGGGGTCTAGGAACATAGTCTCGGGGAGGGGGGGTGGGGGGGTGTCTAGGGACATAGTCCCGGGGGGGGGAGGTGGGGGGGTGTCGAGGGACATAGTCACGGGGAGGGGGGGGGTGGGGGGGAACTAGGGACATAGTCTCGGGGCGGGGTGGGGGGGTCTAGGGACATAGTCTCGGGGGGGGTGGGGGGGGTCTAGGGACATAGTCTCCGGGAGGGGTGGTGGGGGGGATCTAGGGACATAGTCTCGGGGAGAGGGGGGGTGGGGGGGGGGTCTAGGGACATAGTGTTGGGGAGGGGAGGCGTGGGGGGGGGTCTTGGGACATAGTCTCGGAGGGGGGTGGGGGGGGTTCTAGGAACATAGTCTCGGGGAGGGGGGGTGGGGGGGCCTTGGGACATAGTCTCGGGGAAGGGGGGGGGTGGGGGGGGTCTAGGGACATAGTCTCGGGGAGGGGGGGTGGGGGGGGTCTAGGGACATAGTCTCGGGGAGGAGGGGAGTGGGGGGGGTCTAGGGACATAGTCTCGGGGAGGGGGGGGTTGGGGGTGGTCTAGGGACATAGTCTCGGGGAGGGGGTGTGGGGGGGGTCTAGGGACATAGTCTCGGGAGGGGGGGTGGGGGGGGTCTAGGTACACAGTCTCGGGGAGGGGGGGGGTGGGGGGGTCTAGGGACATAGTCTCGGGGGGGGTGGGGGGGGGTCTAGGGACATAGTCTCGGGGAGGGGGGGTGGGGGGGGGTCTAGGGACATAGTCTCGTGGAGGGGGAGGTGGGGTGGGGTTCAAGGGACATCGTCTCGGGGAGGGGGGGGTGGGGGGGGTCTAGGAACATAGTCTCGGGGAGGGGGGGTGGGGTGGGGGTCTAGGGACATAGTCTCGGCGAGGGGGGTGTGGGGGGGGGTCTAGGACATAGTCGCGGGGAGGGGGGGGGGGTGGGGGGTTCTAGGGACATAGTCTCGGGTAGGGGTGGGGTTGGGGGGGTCTAGGTACCGTTTCGGGGAGGGGGGGGTGGGGGGGGTCTAGGGACATAGTCTCGGGGAGGGGGGGGTGGCGGGGTGTCTAGGGACATAGTCCCGGGGGGGGAGGTGGGGGGGGGGGTCTAGGGACATAGTCACGGGGAGGGGGGGGGGTGGGGGGATCTAGGGACATAGTCTCGGGGCGGGGTGGGGGGGGGTCTAGGGACATAGTCTCGTGGGGGGTGGGGGGGCTCTAGGGACATAGTCTCCGGGAGGGGGGGTGGGGGGGATCTAGGGACATAGTCTCGGGGAGAGGGGGTGTGGGAGGGGGTCTAGGGACATAGTCTTGGGGAGGGGGGGGCGTGGGGGGGGTCTTGGGACATAGTCTCGGAGGGGGGTGGGGGGGGTTCTAGGGACATAGTCTCGGGGAGGGGGGGGTAGGGGAGGCCTTGGGACATAGTCTCGGGGAGGGGGGTGTGGGGGGGGGTCTAGGGATATAGTCTCGGGGAGGGGGGGGTGGGGGGGGGGGTCTAGGGACATAGTCTCGGGGAGGAGGGGGGTGGGGGGGGTCTATGGACATAGTCACGGGGAGGGGGGGGTGGGGGGGTGTCTAGGGACATAGTCTCGGGGAGGCGTGGGTGTGGGGGATCTAGGGACATAGTCTTGGGGAAGGGGGGTGGGGGGGGTCTAGGGACATAGTCTCGGGTAGGGGTGGGTGGAGGATGTCTAGGGACATAGTCTCGGGGAGCGGGTGGGGTGGGGGGGGTCTAGGGACATATTCTCGGGGAGGGGGGGTGGGGGGGGTTCTAGGGACAGTCTCGGGGAGGGGGGGGGTGGGGGGGGTGTCTGGGGACATAGTCTCGGGGAGGGGTGGGAGGGTGGGGGGGGTCTAGGGACATAGTCTCGGGGAGGGGGGGAGGTGGGGGTGGGTCTAGGGACATAGTCTCGGGGAGGGGGGGTGGGGAGGGTCTAGGACATAGTCTCGGGGAGGGGGGTGTTGGGGGGGGTCTAGGGACAGAGTCTCGGGGAGGGGGGGGTTGGGGGTGGTCTAGGGACATAGTCTCGGGGAGGGGGGTGTTGGGGGGGGGAGTCTAGGGACATATTCTCCGGGAGGGGGGTTGTGGGGGGGTGTTCCAGGGACATAGTCTCGGGGAGCGGGAGGGGGTGGGAGGGGGTTCTAGGGACATAGTCTCGGGGAGGGGGGGGCGGGTGGTGGGGGGTTCTAGGGACATAGTCTCGGGGAGGGGGGGGTCTAGGGACATAGTCTCGGGGAGGGGGGGGTGGGGGGCGTCTAGGGACCTAGTCTCGGGGAGGGGGGTGGGTGGGGGGGGTCTAGGGACATAGTCTCGGGGAGGGGGGGTGGGGGGGTGTCTAGGGACATAGTCTCGGCGAGGGGGGTGGGGGTGGGGTGGGGTCTAGGAACATAGTCTCGGGGAGGGGGGGTTGGGGGGCGGTCTAGGGACAGTCTCGGGGAGGGGGGGCTGTGGGGGGTTTACGGACATATTCTCGGGGAGGGGGTGGGGGTGGCAAGGGGGTCTTGGGACATAGTCTCGGGGGTGGTGGGGGGGTGTCTAGGGACATAGTCTCGGTGGAGGGGGGTTGTGGGGGGTGTCTAGGGACATATTCTCGGGGAGGGGGGGTGGGGGGGGTGTC